>AYEL01070605.1:0-49536 GCA_000484575.1 Olivierus martensii | reverse complement strand
TAGGGGTAAATAAGAAGAGAAATAAATATCCACATGTGCTTCAAGTAGAGGTGGATAGTTACTGGTGAATGGTGAGCAGGCACTATCGGATAAAAACGAAGGGCTACTGGTAGAGTGGCGATTCGAACTAAATGTAATTCTGGTTGAATATGTAGTGGGCTACATCTCGCGTCCGCGATAATTCGAATTTGTGCGCAATAATAGGAATTTTGGTATCAAATTATAAACCGCGATAATCGAGGTATTCCTGTACATCAGACACAGCTGATGCAGAATCCTTCTCAATTAAACTTTATTATAATTTTTTTCAGCCCTCCCACAAAAATCATCCACGAGCCGCCACTGCTGTGTAGTATAGTTGTGTTGTTATAATAATATTTGGTAGTTAAAAAATATAAAACTTATTTGATCATTAATAAATAATCAACAATATATGTTTTCTAATAATATTGAAAGCATTTTTATACAAGTTAATTCACTTAACATGACTTTATTTAATACTAGCTAGATTATTTGATCCTGCCAGGAATTTATGGCAGATTTATATCTACTCTTATAGTAGAGAATGTTTCATACTAACCTTGTTTCAAGCGAATAGTGTGCACTAAGAAAAACTATTAGGAAAACATTGTACAGCATAAATACAATATATAATTCTGATTCAATAAAAATATTAATTGCAAATTCAGTTAAACTTGAAAGTTCAAAAGCTGACAGATAGAAAATTTACATAGGAAACTGAGAGAAAAAAATTTTCTATAATTGATATTGTGGAAAATCTTCGAGCTTGGGCTTAGATTTCGAAAGAACGTTATAAAAAAAATCGAAGATTAAATTTCATAGATAGAAAAAATTACCGCTATTTAGTTTTTTTTTTACTATAAAAGTATTAAAAATACTATAAATTGTATCAAAAGTATAAATACAGCTAAAAGTACATTGCAATTAAATATACAATTAGAAAATTATAATAGAAAAATTATAGTAAAACTAATTATTGATAGATAAATCTTGATAACAACATAACACAAATCTAAAAAAAAGAAAAAGAATAAATATTGTAAAGGGAAAAACTTAATAGTCAAAAATATTTTAGAAATAAAACTAAAAACTTTAAAAATTAATGATAAAAAAAATGAATATCAAAAGAAAGAGATATAAAGTCGAAGAGAATAGATTAAAAAATTTTCTGTAAATCAACATTCAAACAAAATTATGAAATTAAAGAAACTGTTCGGAATTTCAGGAATATAGTAATAAATTTTCTGTGTCATATCCCGGAAAAATTTATTGAATGTTTGCCATAAACCTATAATCGATAAACAAATTAGAAAAACTGCACCAAGAGAAAAATGCTAAATAAAATAACGATGAAAATATTTTCCAATAAATTAATAAACAAATCAAAAGAGAAACACAATACTGTGGAGTACTCATACTCAGCATAAAAATATTTAACTAATTTTTTTCCCAAATTTTAATCTTATTTATTCAAATTTGAATTTTATTCTGAATTAAAATTCATGTTAAAACTCAAGATTTGAATCAATTTTTTGATAATCAAAACTAATGACTTATCCTCAACATCGAATTATACAGGAATCGCACATCTGATAGATTAGTTTATATACATTTCTTCACATTTAAAAACAGACGATTGTTCTGTAGAAAAGAAATACGATATCAGCTTACTACTCCATCTGATTGTCGAATACATTTTTAATAAACTCGCAATCTAAACTTCTAAAATTCTTAATAACATAATTCGACTTACATTTCGCTACAGTTATAGATTTGTCGGCTATGTTATTCCTTTGGAAAAAAACGAATGTACAAAAACATGAGAGTCAGCATTTATAAACTTACCATTATCTTATCTAAAGTGCTACCATCCCACTACACTCTCACAAGTCAGTTCGATTCTAATGTCTCGATGTGGGTTTTTAAATATTTTAACCGAAACTTTTTAGTTACTTATGGTTTTAATCTGTTATTTTTTTTTAAAGCATTAAATTCTGTAATAAAAATATTATTATGGTGTTAACAAGATCGATAAAATCAATAATAAATAAATCAATAATTTAAACTAAAACATGTAAGACTACAATATCTGTTAAAACGATTATTATTTTTAAAAATTCAAAAATTTGATACGTAATAATAGAAAAAATAAATTTAAAAATTGCAGTAATAATATAAAATTTTCTATTTTTAATATATTTTCAATAATACAGCATTAGTTTCGTGTTATTGGTCTTCTAATGTAGAAAAAAAAAATAAAAATAAAAATTGATAGATATTTTCAATAATACAGCATTAGTTTCGTGTTATTGGTCTTCTAATGTAGAAAAAAAAAAAAAATAAAAATAAAAATTGATAGGAAAAAAACAAAGATGGGCGCCACATGGAAGAAAGACAACACCGGTCTGTCACCATGGCAACACAACTGCCTTATATGGCATCATTTAGTGTCGTGCGCAAAGCCTCTGTAATGCTGACCGAGAATTAGCGTCGTCTGCAAGCGTACGGTAGAGAGTTACTTGGATTTGATATTTCGTTACTCTGGCTAGTCAAATTATATCGGTAAAGGACTTTTTAGTATTAATACAGTTTACGTTCTTGGATGACTATTAAGTCGTAACATGACACTCGAAAGTAACAACGTTGTCAGTAATGGACAAGTAGTTCACCCTAAGGTAAGTGCCCTTTTCTGTTTGTTTACATTGAACGGTTTTCAACTCGAACTTAAACGTGCCATTTCTGTACTACACGTTACGTTTGACGTTTAATTCGGTTAGCAACCCGTTTGATTGATGATACAACTGCAAAGAAACGTTACAAGTGTGCTATTGTCGTGACGTTTTAAAGCGAAACAAATTAATAAAAAACATAATTAATTTGACACTTATTGATAGAACTTAAATTAAAAATAAAAATATATATTTGTACTAGGATAACTGAAGTATCACGATCAAGTATATCCTGCTTCAAAGAAAATTATTATATGCCTTTTTATGTCACGACTTGAAAAAACTAAACTTTCATATTATTTTATACCAAATAATGGTAGGATTCTACTTGACTGCCTCGCGTTATCGCGTCTGATTTTGGTGCGACGCGTCTATGAATAATAAGTCGTCTTGTAGCGCGCCTTAATCCCTGTCACTTTTTTTGGTATAATTGTCGCCTTACGGAAAGGGAAGGCTGAAACACGCACGGCGATAGTGGTACACATCGAAAGGGGGGCCGAAACATGCAAAATCGGCGAAAGTGGTACATATCGAAAGATGGCCGAAACATGCAAAACATCACCTAGTGATATCCAAGGGTCAAAAGTAAACGTTTACGAGATATAGACCCGCAAAGTTCCGTTTATTGCAAATGGCGCATGTGATTTGGCGTTGTGTCTGACGTCGCTGCGATCTGCCACGCGACGCGTCCCATCCCCTGCTCCACTACCTATGCCGCTTAGATGCCTCTGTATCTCGTAAACGTTTGACCTTTGACCCTTGGTTCACTAGGGAATTTTTGCGTGTTTCGGCTCCCCTTTCGATGTGCTTCGGTAAGGCGACAAATGATAATATGATCATATAATATAATAGTGTTTAATATATGCGCGCGGCGCCGCGAAAATGTGTGGCAGTCGAAGTAGAATCATATAGAAAAGATGCTATATGGTCCCCGTAAATTATTCAGTTTGAAAGAAAATATTTTCTAAAGTGTTTTTTTAATTAAAACTGTCGAAAATTGTAATTTTTATATGACGTTTGCGTTTTTTTTTTAATTAAATCGCTATTATACCATTCCTTATAATACACATTTATGGTTATTAAAATTATAATAAATTCGTATTGTTATGGCGATTTAATAATAAAAAATACACACGACAAAAATTACAGCTCTCGGCAGATTTCGAAAAATAATATCCATTATGTTCTTTCTGCAATTTTCGACAGGAAATAAAGTTGTTTCTTGCTGGACGGGTGTGTATTATTGAACGTTACGTTGGTCGAATGGCATCTGTTGGATCAATACTTGTTTGCGGGTTTAATAGATTCCATTTATGATCTAACTTATAAGTTAAAATCTGTAGTTCTGGAAAAATTAAGTCCGCGAATCTAAGTTTCGTCACAAAAATTAGTTGATCCCCTCATACCATTTTTCTTAAACAATAAATCATTATTCATGATAGCAGATTAAAATTATAAATAATATAAAAATACGTGCAAAATTCTAACTGAATATCTTAAATTTATTCTTTAAATTACATTTTTTAAATAGTGATTTATTGTTATTTATTGAACATATAGAATATTTTAAATATTTTCTATTGATTATGAGAAGGTTATTTTTTCTAAACGTTCTAAAGATCAAATAATAAAGTAAACATGTTGTAGCTTAACTAACTATAATATGTATCATTCTTAACTCTGTATGTTTTTATTTATTTATTTTTATTGTTTTTTGTTGAATTATTTGTTTCACAGGGGGCTCTTATTGTATTCTATTGTACGTTGAGAGAAAATAAATGAGTATAAGTATCCAAACTTCAATTTTTTGTTTAGAATCTACGGATTGTTTTGCCATTATCTCTCGCTCTCTTTGAACTTCAAATCCAATTATATTAATCCTATACTGTATATGCAGTAATTTTGAAAACTTTTATTTGATAAACTAGCACAATATAAAAGCATCATGATGATTAGGATATCTATATGATGATTAAAACAGCAGAAGTTTCTTTTGTTCCAATTATTTTTTGCTTTTCCTAAAATTTGATGATCATTAACCTTGTCTGATGTTAATCATCGAATTGTTAACCTTATTAATTATTTGTAAATAGTGTGATTATATATATTAAAACAGAATTAGGCGATGGACACAAAATAAGAAATATTTTATGCACTTGTCTCTTTATCCTATAAAAAAGTTTGAGAACATTTCCCAAAATAATAATTTTACCAACTAATTATCGATTCAATCATAATTATTAATTCAAGCATCCAATACTCCATCACGATCAGTATTATTTTCGATTTGGATCAAAACTGAATCACTTACGAACTCGATACTTATTATTAAGAACATGAAAAAATCCCAATCTAACGACAGCATCGGAAGTCAGTATTGAGTCTATGTGAGAGTATAATAATCCTATAGTAATAACATTACTAGGATAGGGGATTTCATAGACTTGATACTGACTTACAGTGCTGTCTCAAGTTACATAACATCATAAATCTCTCATGTATTCAGCCAAAAATACATTTTTATAATACAGTTCTCACGTTTATAATTGTTCTAATAAAAAAAATCCATATTTCACCAATAGTTTATCTATAGAATTTGCATGAATAATCAGATAGACGATGACGAGTATTAACTTATTGCTAAGGTTTCTGTGCAGTTCCTATTTACACGATTATCAAAAACTTATTTGTAATGAATGTTTTGTTTGTGTTTTACTAATCCAGAAAAGTAATCAAGAATCATTATTATTCATCAAAAAATGTAAATTATTCAAATCATTATTATTTGTAATTTTTTTTTATATTAAATTAAAAATTACAATGAAATTTTATAGCATTAATATCCGAATGTTTATTAGACTTATTAAACAATGTTATTAAATAATTAGAGCAAAATTAATTCAGTTTCTCATAGTAATGTTAAAGGATCGGCGACAAGAATTTAATTTGATTTCAATTTATCATAAAAATAATTAAGTTCAAATTCTTACGAAGTAATTAATTAATTTTAGAATATATTATTCATTTTAACATGAATAATTTTTAAGAGAACGGTCGAAAATATTTTAATCGAAGGAATTATGTATTGGTAAATGACGAAAACAAACAAACTAAAAAAAATCTGCTAAATTGATATTTATAAAATTTTGTATAAATGGTCTTGAATGATATTTATCATCATTGTTTATGATCCGTTTTTATGAAAGTTACGAATACATTTTAGATTTTTGGATGGTGATTATGGCTTAAGTTACATACAGCACAGAATACACAGTTTTTGCTTATATCCCTTTGTTTATATAACTTTAGCATTAGTTAACTATAATTAATAATAATTTAGCGATAGACATGGATAAAATTTTACTGATACTATATACTGTATATTTTAATAATTGTAAATTTCAAAATTCATGTAAAATCTTCTCTTGATGAAAAATATATGTGTCTATTCACATATATGCGAATAGACACACATATTTTTCATCAAGAGAAGACTTCATATGTGAATACACATATATATAGACCATATGGTGAATAGACACATATATTCACATGTCTATTCGCTTTCAATATTAAATATTTTCTTAAAATTGTAAAAAATTATTTATTTATTAATTAAAGATTATATTGAGATGAAAATTGTGTATTGAGATTTTTTTTCTTCCTTTATAATAACATACAGACTACTGTAATTTAAGCGTCAGAGAAAAAGTTTAACGATTTTTTCTAAAAAAGTTTCGCCTCAGTTTACATTTTATGACAACTTAAATTGGTTTGTATATATTATATATTTTTTTTTCAATAAACATTTAATTTCAGAGTTTATTTTGGAAATTATACATAGCTATAACTTTGGAAGATTTATAGTTTAATTAGAATTGTTGTTATTTAATATTTACTGCATTTTCAATAAATTAATGACAACTCTAATTTTTCATGAGCCATGTGTTCTTGTTTATTTTATTTTTTACTGTAATTAAATGATCAGATGTGTTTAATCTAGACTGGCTATATTCTGCTAGGATACGCGAAACATCATGATCATCTGTGTCCTGTTTAAATCTAATTAATAAAAAATAAGGTTTTTTTTTATATTAAGAATGTATTGAAAACAATCAATGAGGTATATTTTAATTCATTAAAAGTGATCTTTCAAGTAGAAATTTATCAGAAAAATTTTTTGTTAAAAATTATAACATGTCCATGAATTAAATTTAATACATAATTACATTTCTCATCTCGAATTCTTTGTCACAAAATTAAAAATTTTATATTAAAACTGCACTATACAGGGTGAAGAAAAACTTCGTCGTAATATTTTGTGTACTGATAGGAGACCTCGGAACAAGTCGAAAATGTCTAATGAACATATGGTCTCAATGGCACCGTTTTCGAGTTATAACCTTTTAAAGCTAGCCATCGAATACATAAAGCGTCACGACGCATCGCGTTGCCAAGACGCGTCGCATTGCGTCGCTCTCCTACTGACTACCGGGTTAGTAAGAAGGCGAGCGATCCGGGATTTAGTAAGAATGCGATATTTAGTAGCAACGCGTCGCGTCGTGATGATTTGTAAACTAGATAGTGATTGACTAGGTTTAAACGGTTATAACTTGAAAACGGTGCCATTTAGACCACATGTTCATTAGACATTTTCGACTTGTTTCGAAGTTCCCTATCAATACACAAAATTTTACGACAAAGTTTTTCTTCATCCTGTATATACGTATATTATAGTTATTATTAAATTTATGCCTATAACGTAAGTTATAAGTGGGCTATAAAAATGATTCGACCATGTTATCTGTCCAAATATCATACTGACTGATTGCTGTGTTGATTTTCTCGAAATATCTGATTCGTTTGAAAATATCTAGTGGAATATATGGTGAATCAGAAATGTTTTTGCATACAGTAATGCCAAATATTTGTCATTTATTTGTTTTTAATATTTGATATGTTGTAGTTATATTAGTAGAAGAATGGTCTACTGACGTGACAGATAAAATATAAAATAGTTATAAGTAAGTTAGAAATTAAAAAAAAATCTATATACTTGAAACTGTTTGCAGTGAATTAACTGATATTACGGTATATTTATTTGGGATAATATCAATTCATTTATTCATATGAATATATTGTATTCAGGTAGTTGTTTTCGTAACGAATGGCTACATCTATACTTACTTACATTTTTAAAAGTAATAATATAAATTATTTTTAGGAAGAATCTAAGGCACAATTGTGATTAATTTTTGGAAGTTTTATTGTTTCTAAATACAGTATTATGTTATTCATTCTGAGATGCACAGCCAAAGAACATGTTTAATAACCATTAGGAAAAGCAACCGAAAGTGATGATAATTTTAGAAGATAATTGGATACACTCTTTAAATATAACAGTAGAAATGGTTCATTTTACTCATTAAAACGTTGATACTATTATATATTTACAGATGTATGCCTCTTCAACTTCATTCATTTTCATTTTTAAATTAACTTCAAAGAGGATTCGTTAGGATCCTGTTTGAGATCTTTCATCTTTCAAACAGGATTCGTTAGGATTAGAATATTGTAGTTTCTTTTCTTTTAAGATTTATTTGTGGATATCTATTCTGTGATCTTAGGAAGATAAAGAATGTATGGCCTTTGTCTTTACTATAAACGACTATTTTCATTAAATTCTTTTCCCTTTTATTATGAATTATTTAAGTTTTATAATGCGTTCAACCATTTTATCTTAGGTATATGTATTTCTGTTCTCAATTTTCTATCACAGAAAACATACAAGATGCAAATTACTTTTCTAGATGTTACTTTTATTAAAAATTTTCATAGTAAGACTCATTTTTTATTTGTGAACCTTTAATAAAACAGAATATCATTATTTATCTTACCATAGTGTCTTAAAAAAAAGGAAAATTTTCCCTTTAAAATAGCTTTCTCGAAAACATTTACTGGGTTCCTAATAATCTTTCACTGAAGATAAATAAGTCATCCATTACAGAAAGAAATCAGAAATCTCTCCTTAGAGATTCTGACTGATTTTTAGAAGACTTTTTTATTATTTATCGTTCGGGTATCACGATTTGCTATCTAATTATATAGCAGAATGAAAGATTTAATTATTTACGAATAAATAAATAAATTATTCGATAATGGATTAAGTGCCTTTTGATCATTTCAGCTCATCCCAACTGTGTGTATTTTCACTATTACATATTGCGCTATCTCTATTGAATATTATTAGAAGAGAGTAGAAACAACGTAATTATTTTCCTGAAAACATGTGCTTTATCAAGTGAAGAATGTAATAATCTAACACACAAATTTATGCGGTTTGGGCAATAAATTTATGGTTAAAGAAACATGATCAGAGAATACGGGGCCACTTAATTACGCCAAAAAAAGAGACATATGTCGTTTCTAAAATGACCGATTCAATTACAAAAAAATTAACTTTGAATTTTTTTTTTTCTTTCGTTACGCTGTCTACTGTACAGATCGAATTATAATCATAAAAAATATATATATTTTTTCTATTTATTCATTAAAACGAATACTTTTAAAGATTTTAAGCTTGAAAAATAATTATAATAATTTAAATATAAGGTATTTAAATTATTAAAATTATTACTTCGGATCTTTATCAGAATTTCATACGAAAATGACCTTTATCAGAACTTAAACGTTGAACCATGAATTGCCCGAGCAACGCCGGGCACGGGTATGCTAGTTAATTTATAAAATTTAATTAAAAAGCTAATCGTTTAGTAATTAAAAATTAAAGATTACTGTATTATATGTAAAAAAAAATACTATTTAATACGAATAAGGCGGAAATATTAAATATTTTTTTTTATTCAGAGTTAACAATTTTAATAGGTAATTGGAAAAATTATTTAAGTATTCATCTACTGAATAGAGAAAGATGTAATTTCAAATAATGTAGAACTAGAAACTATTATTGGAGTCTTTAGTAAACACAAATATCTTCTTAATAATATAATATAATATAAGTTAGAGAATAAAACACATAATTGAAAACCGGCATTAAATACTACAATCGATTGCACGAGATGGAAAATCAGCATGAGTATTTTAAAAGCAATTCATGGTGAATGAAAGTATATAAAAAATGAAATCTAAAGATAGTTCTAATCTGATACATACATAAGAATAAAAAAAAAGAAAAAAAGAATATATTTATTCAGAATCATTTTCAGAATCATTTAGTCGATTTTTTAAAGTAGAAGATGGCTATAGAGAAATAAAGTAGACTGTTAGTTCTTCTGACTGCATGTACAGTATAAGGGAACGTAAAAACATATTTATCCTAACTGTTACAAAATCTGAAAATCCACCATGACTTTTAAAATGTAATTCGTTCATAAGACTTATCTGAATAAAAAATTTTCATAAAAAGTTATTTAAATATCAGATTATTTAAAAACTGTTCATGGGGGAACGAAGCATTTTTATACTAATATAAAAATTTTTATAAATAAGTATTTATCTATGAAAGCTAATGGAAGATATCAGCTAAGTTCTCTCTCATAGCAGAACTCTCTCGGAAGGATTATAATAATTAATTATGCTTAAATATATAGGACCTGTATATCATTCCATATAGTCATATTATTAATCGCTTCATTATATATTATTCTTTCGTGTAAATAAATATTTATTATTGTTATAATCAAGTAGATTTGAGTCAGTCTCTAAATTCTGGATCTCTGCGTTATGAATCCACGTGCAGCACATGACTTATACGGCCATTATCCTGACGACATTCAGACATGTTCCGTGCTGGAGCAACTCGGATTTAAACTGCTCATGGTGTCAGATCCTGATGTTACAATGGCACCACCTCTAGCGATTCTCATATACGCATGTACAATTTAGTTTTAATTGCCTATTTTCACCCTTGCCTATTTTACACATAAATATAGTAAAAATAAAAAATGTATGTATTATTACGAATATGTTTATTATTTTTTCCGTATTGTTTAAAAAACATTATTAACGAACCACTGTAAAAATAATTTCATATCAGAAAAATATTCTTCAAACTTACAAATAATATTTCGTTGACTGTGTGACTTGTTAAACCCAGCATTGGTGTCATTGAACTGAAACTCCCCACATCACACAAACTCAGAAGTCGGACGGAAAAATATTTTTTTCGAAAAATTTGCAAAAATTAGAATTAGAAAAATTTGAAATTAGAAAACATAATAAGAAATTATTTATTTATTTATTTTTTTTTTTTTAGGTCTTCAAAAAGAATTCATTAATTTTTCATAAAAAGCTGTGATAAATCGATGATCGGTTAACGAACAATTCGGATAGCGAACATCGCATTTGAACGGATTATGATCGTTAATCGATCATCCACAGTACTTTATATTTCACGACGGGTTGGCAGTATTAGTAAATATTGAAAATTATATCTGCCTGATTTTATTGTATAAATTTTGTTTTCTACATAGAATTACTAATTAAGGTCATGCATACTATTTGAATGCAATACAAATAATTTGTGAAAATCACTTGTGATGTATTTCTTTATCGTTAATAACATAAAATAAGATGTATTTTATAATTATAAATATGAAAAAATAAAATTATAAAAATGAAATTTTTCAGAAAGGGGATATCAGTGGTCTACCACTTATTATTTCCTATGATCGATTCCAAGTTATTGACTTTACAACAATATTTACATTTTATAAAGTTCAGTTTATTGTGAAAACTGCTGACCATGAATCAAACTGGAGTTCCATCATCAGACCTTTCAGTTTTCAAGTAAACTGATTTCTATTATTATCTCAGTTTGTGAAATTTAATATTATATAAGAACATGCTATTAATGCAGAATATCTACCCTTAAAATATATATGAATGTCATAGAAGAATATTCGGTATTACTCATATCAATTAAGGAGGTGTTCCTGAGAAATGTTTCTAAATTTTCTTGAATTTTATTCTAAATAGTTATAAATTCAATCCGAGCTTTACAGTACAGATTTTGAAATGAGACAGTACTGTAATCAATGTAACTGACAATTTCAAGAAATGTAAGAGCAGCTATTAGACTACAAAATATATGTAGATTTAACCAGAATTTCCAAAGTATTGAATGTAATTTTAGATTATAGCAATTACTACTAAATAGAATTTTTTTAGTATAGACAGATGAAAATGCTGTTATTATCTCTTCAATATACAGCATCTTTAATTAGTAATTAATTTAGTTATGATGTAGAAAATTTATATAAAGTATTTTTTCATACAAATATTTAAATACAGTTTGGATAAAGAGATTTTATACTCGGAAATTCTCGATGTGATTCGGAAATACTGACATTAAGAACTGATAATCTGCATTAAAACTTATCAAATTCTGTTAATTATTTTCATCATTTTATAGCTTTGGATTGACTTTTTATATTCACTATAATATTTGGAATCTTATTATGTCAAGTGCTGAAATGTGAATCATCCAATGAAACTGGTCCTTTCCTATCATTCCCTACAGTTATTTGGTATTTATTTGGTACTTTAGCACTTCAAGGTAAGTAGTCCTAGTTCACGTAAAATAATTATACAGATAGCAATATATTGGTCACTTCTAAAGTGTTAAATATATTTGTCAAATATTTTGTTTTGCAATGCAAATGTTGTATTGGTTTAATACTTTCGACTTGATATTTCTTTTTTCATATTAGGTGGTAATTTAAGTAACATCTATAGAATACCTTCAAGATTTTCAATTGCATTGTGGCTGTTAACTGTCGTCATTTTAGTTTCCAGTTATAGTGGGAACTTAATGTCCTTCATGACTTCTCCTATCTTTGAATACGTCCCCACTACTTTCGATGAACTGGCATATTCTGTGAAAAACAGAAAATTCACTTGTGGGACTATACATGACGGCAGTGTAGCTGCTTTCATAATGGTGCTATATATATATTCATATATATAATTATAAAGATAAATATATTTTAAAACATAAAAAGTAATTTTAATATATAATGATTATTTAGAATTCAAAAACTGGAAATGCTAAGATACTCGCAGATCATATTACTTCAAACAAGAATTTTTATAATCCGAAAGAATCAATTACTCGAGTGCTGAAAGAGAAATTTGCGTTTATAGATAGCTCTATTAGCCTGGAAAAAATACAAAAATCTAATGAGTTTGGAAAATTGTTGATCTCTGAAGATTCATTTGTAACCTTTTCTGTATCATATGGAATAAGAAAGGGATTTCCTTATAAAAGAGAACTTGATAAAACGTAAGATTAAACTTTTTCTATGTATTATTTTTGTTGTGTTATTTAGCCAGACTTGTTTACATAAAACATTCCATTAAAACTAGCACATTAATCTTTAAATCTAGCCATCCGTACATTTTTTAATTAGACTTCTCAACGTAAATTAAATATTAGCGAGATAAATTCAGAACCTATCAAAAACTATACACACCCGTTACGCCAGCGGTTTCCAAATTTTCTGTATCTGCGTCTCCTTTTCGGGAAAAATTGATACGTCCCCTTATATTTATAACATTCTAATTTTATAACGCTTTTACTTAAAATTTAATACTACAAAACAATATAGAATATATTTTATATAAATAAAATTCTTACATATACAAAATTATTATACATAAAAAATATATATTTATTATTGTGGATCGGGGGAAGATGGTAATCGGGAGAAGATGCTTATTTTTCTCTAATTCTTTAATATTTAAACAGGTGGCGATAAAAGGTAGTTTATTATAACCTCCTATAAGCCCGCCAAAAATATAGATGACGGATATTATCAGATTATCAATTAATCGCATCAGAAATCAAAAAGTTTCAGCGAGTGTTGAAATTTTCATTCAAAAATTATATACCACTTATTGAAGTGTTATTATTAATCGTAATAATATCATCAAAGTAAAAATTAATATATGCAGTGTGTAGTAAATACTTTAAAGAATGCTTTGCTTTAGATATCGTTTAATTTAGCCATTTTAAGTCACGTGATTAAAGGTTGAATCTCACTCTGTTCAACGGGGAAGTTGTAAAAATAATATTTTTACGAACTTAATATGAGACTTACTGTATAAAAAAATAATATATTTTTTTTTTTTTGAAATAAATATACTGTGATCGATCAGTTATAAACAAATACTGTAATCAGATATATATGAAGACATAAAAATGGAAAGATAAATTTTTATATTACTGCTTATATATAGCCGATATAACATTAAATATACAGATTAATTTTGTGAATTTTAAGATAAAGGGGCTGATTCATATTTTAATGAATAAAAATTTAAATAAAAATTTGTGAAATGAAGTATAATCAAAGTTGGAAAATCTCTAATTGTAGATTATTATATCATATTATTTAAAATTACAGAATAATTTTAAAAATTAAGTAACCAAATATAATTTTTTAAAAATTTACTCCAAATGTTGTTAATTACCAAAACAAAAGTTAACTATAAAGATACGGCATAAGCTCATACTGTATAAGCGAAGACCTATCTCTGTAACCGAAGATATACCCAGTTTAAGCTTATAATGTATAAGCGAAGATCTATCCAGTATAAGCTGTTACAGAAAAAGCTTAGAAGACCTACCCCTGTAACTGAAGACCTACTCAATATAAGCTTATACTGTATCAGCTTATACTGGGAAGGTCTTTGGTTACAAGAGTAAGTCTTCACTTAATACTGTATAGTATGCACAGTACAGCATAAGCTCATAACTGTATAAGCGAAGACCTACCTCTGTAACCGAAGATATACCCACTTTAAGCTTATAATGTATAAGCGAAGACTTACCCTGTAACTGAAGATCTACCCAGTATAAGCTTATACTGTATAACCTAAAATAAGACCTACCAGTATAAGCTTATACTGTATCAGCTTATACTGGGAAGGTCTTTGGTTACAAGGGTAAGTCTTCACTTAATATTGTATAGTATGCACAGTACAGCATAAGCTCATAACTGTATAAGCGAAGTCCTACCTCTGTAACCGAAGATATACCCACTTTAAGCTTATAATGTATAAGCGAAGACCTACCCTGTAACTGAAGATCTACCCAGTATAAGCTTATACTGTATCAGCTTATACTAGGAAGGTCTTTGGTTACAAGGGTAAGTCTTCACTCAATACTGTATAGTATGTACAGTACAGTATAAGCGAAGACCTACCCCTGTTTTTTTTTTGAGCCTACCTTCATATAGCTATTAAATTCATAACAATTAAAACATCAAAAATGAAAAGAAATTTTATTGCTATATCTAAAGCATCACAACTTTTTGTGCAGACTAGCAATAAATTAATAAACCATACAAAATGACTGATATAATATTTTTATCGTTTTATATATAAAACGCTTAATATCTCATCCATCTCACCGTACTGTATATTAAATTTAAATTACGCATTTAAGTCTCATTATTATTATTATTATTATTATTATTATTAAAAAGAATATAATAATATTTTGATCTAGCATATCAGATTACTGTACAAATAATCCGGATTTTATTCTATTTTTACATAACATTAAGCTGAAATTCGATTATCTATTTTGGATATAAATTTTTTTTATACGGATAAATGTCCTAGGAGTGTTAAAAGACGAATGAATATATAAACTGTATATATAGAAGATTGTTTCCGATGCAAAAAACTAGATGAATTTATCATATATATTTGATACTAGAGAATTTCCAGTAATCGTTTATGTTAAGATTAATAAATCATCAGGACAAGCGTTAGTCAAGTAGAAACATTTTTGATCACAGATAATTTTTGCTGCTGTAACGACAGCAACCGATGAAAATAGAATATACTGTACATGTTTAAGAAAGACTTGAACGGTTATCAGGAACGAAATGATTCTAACAAATTATATAAAATTTGAATTTTTTAAAATCAGTATAAAAGAATTCAAATTGCTCATTAAGCAATTTGATAAATTTTAAAAAAATTAGAGTGGATCGGGGGGAGATGGAATCGGGGGGAGATGCTTATTTTTCTCTAATTCTTTAATTAAAGTAGTTCTAATTTTGACTAATAGATGGCGCTCCGCGAACTTATTGAACAACCTTGTATCTAGTCTTTTATCCATGTAATGTAAAAACTCTGCATTCAACTTTTGCAGAAATTTACGAGGGGTGATCAAAAAGTAAGGTTACAAAACCTGCAGTGAAACGTGTACATTTTATTCATACAACCAATGCAGCCAACTGATAGTACATACATTAGGTTATTTTTCGACATAGTCTCTATATCAGTTTAGGCACTTATCGCTTCATGGGATGAGTTTGAATATTTCCTCCTGGTAAAAATCTTGTCCTTGCGTGTTCAGCCACTTGTTACGAAGTGTTTCACCATCTCGTCTGAAGCGAATCGTCGGTCTCCTAGATGCTCCTTCAAGTGAGGAATGAGGTGAAAGTCGCTTGGGGCATCATCTTCCTTTACAAAAATGTGCAACCTCATACAGCCCAGAAGACCAGCATGCTGTTGAAGCAATTTCGCTGGGACATCATCGAACACCCTCCCTACAGCCCAGACCTCACTCCAAGCGACTTTCACCTCTTTCCTCACTTGAAGGAGCACCTAGGAGATCAATGATTCGCTTCAGACGAGGAGGTGAAACACTTTGCGACAATGTGGCTGAACACATTTTTACCAGGAGGGAATATTCAAACTCATCCCACAAAGTGACAAGTGCTTAAACCGATATGGAGACTATGTCGAAAAATAACCTAATGTGTGTACTATCAGTTGTATGAAATAAACTGTACACGTTTCACTGCAGGCTTTGTAACCTTACTTTTTGATCACCCCTCATATTTCTTATTAGAAAATAAAAATTTCTGGAGTTTCATTTTATAATAGATTAGGGGGTCTATAAACAGGTTTTAATGACAAAACTTTCATTCTTTCAACACTCCACTCCTGTCACCAGTTTGAGATCTGTGGGATCAAAAACGTTCAAACTTTAAATAGACATGTTTGCAGTCAGATACTCTGTGAAAGTTTTGACTCACTCTTTCATAAAAGCTTAATATGCATTAATAAATAGTAAATGATGCTTTAAAGTATTTCTTCAATACTATGCTAATCATCAGGCTACTTTTTAGATCAAGGCTTTTTTCTGACTGGCACAAGCTAATATTCAGACTGATTAATATAATAAGTGTTGACTTGTAAACATAAAATGGAATTCATACAGAAGCCTTTATCATATTCTGTTAAAATATCAAAATTTATCAACTATGTATATAATTATTATATTTATTTATGAAATTTTCTCCCTTTAAATAATTTCAAGACTCAAAACAGAAAATTTAATTTAAAGTATATAGATGCTAGTGTTTACTTCGTATCTCTATAAAAGCATTGTTTAAGTAATAAGTTAAAAGTAGAAAAGTAATATACAGAATGGAGATGAAGATCAGTTTTCATCTCCACAATTTTTCAATATGTTGTAATTTTTTTTAGCAAGTAGTGCAGTTATCTATACTAAAAGTTAATAATATGTGTTACATAAATATTAGAAATTTTATGCTGTGTATAAACGGCATGCTGTATGTTCGAGAAAAATAAGATTGTTTTTATAAATATCAACAGTTAAATTCACATTTTAAAACATAGTATGAGAAAAACAAATTATTCAGCTGAAAATACATTGCAAATCTAAATATGCATAATTGTCAGATCCATGAACATGATGGCAGAGTTTTGAAAAATAAATAAAGTTAACTTTGATTTTAAATTTCAAATACAATATCTAGTGACTTCTACTTTTCATTACTAATTTTTCCTTATATTCAAACTAATAAGGTATTTTTATAAATATTTTATTAATTCGATGGAAAAGAAAGATTATGCAAATTTTTAATATCATTTTCTATGCCCTTTATTGTTCTTTTTTGTTGGTTAAATAAATTATGATTTTATTGATTTCAAAACTTTTTAAAATCATATACTTTATTCAACTGGAATAGAATGATGATGATGCCATATATTTTTAAATTGTCACAAATCCTGAAATAAATGAATTATATATCAAAATAAGATAATTTTACACACATCTAATAAATGAAAGTACTAACATATTTGTTAATTGTTTCAATCAAATTGCTTTTATTGATTTAATCTAAGATTCAAATATTTATAGTATAAGATGTCCCAAAAGTAAGTATCTAATTTTGTGAAATAGGACACTTTTTAAAAAAACTCAAGTCTTAATAACATTAAATCCAAATACACTGCCTAAATGGTTCATTAATAAGCAAAAATATCAGCACTATGGCAGGATACACTTTCATAAGTACAATAAAAGAACACTTAAACTGTAGAAGCACTTTCGATTTATTGAAAAATCCTCCTCAGCTACTATCACAACGTTAATTTCAAAACATGTTCCAAAGAAGCCAAGAGAAACATTCTTAATGTAACAAACTTACAGACTATAAAATTTTATAGTCTGTAACTGTTGTCGCTATGACAACAAAATAGAGTTTGTAATGTTAAGAATGTTTCTCTTGGCATTCTTTGGAACATGTTTTGAAATTAACATTGTGATAGTAGCTGAGGAGGATTTTTCAATAAATCGAAAGCGCTTCTACAGTTTAAGTGTTCTTTTATTGTACTTATGAAAGTGTATCCTGCCATAATGCTGATATTTTTGCTTATTTAAAAACTCAAGTCTATTAATGTTTATCATATGTCTATTTTTAAAATGTTACAAAAACAAAATTTAGTACACTTTTAGATGTACAGAGTGTTTCAGAATTAACTATTTTGGTAGATTAAAAAAAAATCAATTTTATGTTTATTTTTGTAATTCATAAAAAAAAAAACAATTATAAATGTTATTTCAAAAATTTATCAAAAACTTTCAACATGTGCTACATCCGTATCCCTACATTCTGAAGCTTTGACTTACTGCATTTCCTTCATGAAAGAATTATCCCTTAATGGCAGCTCCAGAATTTCTATATAGAGGGGCTCATGAAGAAATAATCTTCTTCATGAGCTCTTCTATATAGAAAATCTGGAGCTGCTATTTAGGAAAAAATTTTAGATGCAGTTATTTATCAACAATACTTTATAATGAATATAAATATGTTTTATTGAAAATTTATATATTACAAAATGACTAATTAATGTGATTGATAAATTTAAAAAATTGAAAACTTAAATAAATGCAATTAAAAAAAAAATCTTCAGGTCATAGCAGCTGTGAGATATACTCTAATTACTTTTCATTATCAGTTAATAATAATGGTAAAAATACAAAATACTTTATATCTTCCCTAAATACAACTTCTTTTGTTGGACATACTATACTATTGTTGTAAAATAACAAATTCCTGCAAGGAAAAATTTCTTATGATGTCAGAATATTTCATATTCAAAAACTTATTTCTTGGAATTAATTTATACATTAAGAGAGAAGTATATAGTTCAATGGGCTAAAATTATTCCAAATTATATAAACAATAGATACAAGCTCAGTTTTTTAGGTAGAACTATTTATCTACTTTTTTTTAGAGAAACTGGAGCACTTTCAGCTTGATTAAGCCCTCTTCAGCAATGTGTAGTTTACATAAAAAAATTTTATTCTATGTAAACTGCTGAAGAGGGCTTAATCAAGCTGAAAGCACTCCAGTTTCTTTAAAAAAAGTAAATAAATAGTACAAGCTCAGTTTTTTAGATAGCATCTATTGTCTATATATAAAAAAGATAGAAAGTGTTAATTATTTTGAACTCTATTATTCCAAATTGTTTGTACAACTTTTTGCAGAAATATAAAATCATGAATGATGGTCTTTCATATCTGTTTCTCAAAAGAAAGGTTAAATGATACATCACAGGTTTCTATAATCACAATATTTGATTTATTATTGATAGTCTCTTTATCCTATATTCTGCTGTATTATTAATCCAAAAATAAAATCTCCACTATAATAGAGAGTTCTAGTTGAAGATGGTAAACTTAATTCTTTATTTTGATCACTTCAAAATTTCATTTACAGTAGGATTTCAAAAATTCTGTATGTTTTTTGCTGCAGATAACATTGTGAAGTGATCAACTAAAAATATTATTTAAGAATTGATTTAATTATTTAGGTAAACAATCTGCTACAAAATGTAAATTGTTTTATTAATATATTAGTCTTAAAATGAATACTTTTGCAACTCATTTTTTAATAGGATAGACTTATAGGATATTTGGTTATTAAAAATGATCAGTGTGGCAAAATTATCTTACTTTGCTTAAATCTCAATGAAATTTTTTGTTTCAGCTTGGCAAAACTGTAGTTGCTGCTAAATTTATACCAGCAGGTACTGTTTTATCAGAAGATTTACTGGATATCAAAGTTGCTGAACCAAAGGGTTGGAAAGCAGAACAACTATTTGAATTAATTGGACGAAAAGTTAAATCACCTGTACAATATGACTGTAGCATCTTGGAAGATAATGTCATTTGATAAGTATTATAAAAACGTAAGTCAGTATTTTAATAAAATTTTGCTGTACTTAACAAGCTGTTCCTTGATTGGGATCACATGAACGAGTTGAAACATGATATATTCTCAACATCTTTTTCAACAACAAACCAAATTCTTCCATATCCATGGCAGTATCGTGAATGTACTCATTTGTTGGAGAACTAGAAATTCTATATGCATTAAAATCAGGTACATATACAAATATTTCATCAGAATCATCCTAAAATGAAAAAATTGATAATAATTATCTAAATAGATAACATATATAAAAAAATTTTTCCTATGGTAGAATAAACTGACCTGTGTTGATATAAAAACAGCATCAATGCTAAGACCTCCTAAAGCATAACTGCTAGCATGAAGTTCTTTTAATATATTGCAAACAGAAGCAGCAATTTTTAACAGCATTCTTGGTTTTAAAGGTTTTACAGTGCGTAAAAACTGTACCAGTGACTGGTAACCGTGAGGTGGTTTAAATGGTCTGCCTTGAAGTGGTTCTCTTAGTCTATTACCATTTGCAGACACTAAAAATAATTATCTTGTTAAATATTGCTCTATAGAATTTTATAATGAGAAATATAATTAGTATTTGGTATTATTAGATGTGGAATATCACCAGGAATATAAATATATCAACATTTTTTTATCCGATGCAGAAATTACGAATAATTTGAAAAAATTTTTGTTTACATATGGCAATTAGGCCTAATTCTTTCGTATTTTTTTTCGTTTTGTTTACATATGGCAACATTTAATTTGAAAAAAATATGTTTTGTTTACATATGCAAATTTGGCCTAATATTGTTTCGTATTTTTTTTCTTTTTTTCTTTTGGTCCTATAACTAAAATTTTAGGCCTAATTCTTTCGTTTTTTTTCTTTTTTTCTTTTGGTCCTATAACTAAAATTAAAAAATGATATCAGGACAGAGTATATGGACACAAAATATAATTTTTTCGTGCCAAAAAATTAAAGGAGTATATGGACAACAAAATATAATTTTTTCGTGCCAAAAAATTAAAAGTGCTTTTGGTCCTATAACTAAAATTAAAAAACGATATCAGGACAGAGTATTGGTCCTATATTAGGCCTAATTCTTTCGTTTTTTTTCTTTTTTTCTTTTGGTCCTATAACTAAAATTAAAAAATGATATCAGGACAGAGTATATGGACACAAAATATAATTTTTTCGTGCCAAAAAATTAAAGACAGAGTATATGGACAACAAAATATAATTTTTTTGTGCCAAAAAATTTAAAAGGAAAAAAGTTATGGCGAATTATTGAATATTGAGTATCATATTTCATATTTCCTTGTAGGGTATGGGCATTTTTTTTTTAATTTGAGGAGCATTAAAGGTTAATAACTGAGAATAGTTACTTATAATAATTTATTTAAAAAAATTAGATACATAATATATATAACCAGAAAATGTAAAACATAAACACGGCACTTACAGCTGTCCCGAAATAAGCATTTTTATTATTGCTTCTCAAGTGAGATAATAAAAATGCTTTTTTCGGGACTGCTGTAAGTGCTGTGTTTATGTTTTCCATTTTCTGGTTATACGCCTAACAAAGCAGTATCATGTTTGATAATATATATAGCTTACTTTAATAGAAAAATTATTTTGGGAACATTATTTTTGGTTGAAGAGAAGTGCAAAAACAATTTATTTTTCTAAGTTATATAAATTGCATATCTGATATTAACCACACTAGAAATTTAATCTTTATACCCTGAAGTAAGGATAAGAAAAACAAGAAGTTTATTCAATTTTCAAAATTAACCAAAAACAAAAAAAAGAAAAAAGGAGTTTATTAATCTGCCACCAGGTAGATTATTCATGTCTAATGGAAGTGCTTTGTCATCCAAGTGATTTGTCATCTGCTTGTGCTTGACCAGTTCTGGGGGAAAAAGAAAATTAAAAAAATAACAAAAACCCCCAGAACCCTGAAGTAAGGATAAGAAAAACAAGAAGTTTATTCAATTTTCAAAATTAACCAAAAAGAAAAAAAAGAAAAAAAGGAGTTTATTAATCTGCCACCAGGTAGATTATTCATGCCTAATGGAAGTGCTTTGTCATCCAAGTGATTTGTCATCTGCTTGCGCTTGACCAGTTCTGGGGGAAAAGAAAATTAAAAAAACAACAAAAACCCCCAGAGTGAATGTGAATGACTGTCTGAGGGGTTTTTGTTATTTTTTTTGTCTGTGAACTCTCCATTGAGTTGACACATCATGAAATATATACAATGATGAGACAAGATACAAGCATATATATACAGTCAATTCTGCTTAATTGGGGCAGCCGCTTTTTTGGGCCAAAACTCAAAGAATGGAAAATTTCATAATTCCTATTCATCTACCTTCAGCTCATCCTCAAAGTTTTTGGATTAAAAGAGGTTCAGCCATTTTATGTGAAATAACTGATTAATATTAACAATCAACATACAGTATAAAACTAAATTATGATGTAATCATTTATGTTTATTAAAAACTAAATTTTTTTTAAATTATCTTAATTAATCTATGTATATAGTTTGATTTGTAAAATTCAGACACAATGATTTACAATAATTTTTATTTGTTTCAACATTTAAAAAAATATTAAATTTTAAAATTATTTTGTACTAAATGATAATTAATAAATAATAAATTGCATCTAATTGTTAACTTTTTAAGATTAAATGGAAAATTTAAAGTTTAAATCACTATATTGAAAAATGACAAAATTTATAAAAAACAATGACAAAAGGATATAATAGATAGAAAACTTTTTAATAAAAAAAAATCACTGATTAAGCATTAAAAATATATATGAGCTTAATGTCACAAAATTTAATGCTTGATCATCATTATTATTCTATTCTATACCTTCTTTATATAGCTTTGGAAGTTTCAGTATGTCATGTAAAGGATGAAACTTTTCAAGCTGGCTATGCATCAAGTTTAACATTTTTACTAAAATTATTACAAATTTAATAGTTTTATGTTTAGTCTTCTTTAAAATCAGTTTTTATGTTCTGGACTTGATATTTTTTGTTTTGTATGAGATTAGTGTATTCCTCTTGTTAAAAAGGTTAGCTTGGCCATTTTCTTTTCTATTGTTTGTGTTCACACTATAATACTGTTTTCTTTCTATGTTCTGATCAGTTATATTATTAAGTTCAGATTTTTTTCAATTACTTAAATGTTTTTTCATAAATTTTAAAATCATCATTTTTATGTTAATTGTGTTTGTTTTTATTATAAGATATTATTTAGTTCTTCATTTTTGTATATTATGATGCATTTCTATTATTTTGAAAAGTGTTTCAAATACTGCCATTCTGCATATCTATGGCTCTTGTGAAGTTTTTATATGAAATACATATAAATATTAGAGATTGCAAATTTACCGACTTTTTCTATTACCGGTAATTCAGTAAAATTTTCAAACAAAACCGGTATAACGGTAAATTACCGGTAATTCTTTAAACCATGACTATAAAATAAAAATTCATAATAATATGACATTTTATTTGATTCTTATATACTGTTACAAAAGTATATGAAAAGAAACTGTATTCTGAACATAAATAATATAAATAAAATTCAACAATTTTATAACAAATTATAAGTAATACTTATACATGAATAATTTTTCTCAATGAAAACAATTATAAAATATATAATTATAATGATCTATTTGTCAACATGTTTTAAAAAAATAAGCACGTAAGAAACAATTGATCAACACTTTGGTCTCCTAATTGTGATTTAATTTTTATAGAAAATATCCTGCCATAGAAAAATCTCTTTCAAATTCCACATTTGCTGCTTTAATAATTATTAAAGAATCATACACTATTTGGATATATTTCCTCTTATATTTTCCTGTTGAAAATACTCCAGTTCTTCAGATTCAACAGATTCCAGTTCTTCATCTTCAGTTTCATCTACTAATATATCATTTCTGTTATACAGAATTTTGATCACTATGATCAAAATTCCATACGATTTTATACGCTAAACATAATTAGTGATTTACATTAATAGACTGCGTCCAGCGAATAAATACAAAAAGTATATTATAGTTATGTACATAATTTACCAAATTACCGGTAATAATTTGAGGCTAAAATTCACAATTTACCGATAAACTGGTAAACCAGTTTACCAGTAAATTGCAATCCCTAATAAATATTTTAAACATTAAAATATTTTAATGTAACATATATAAGGATACTAATAATAGATATGTTGTTATTTTTTTTAACTGATTTCATAATGTTCGATTTGATTTTCCAAAAATGTTCTATACTTTGTCATGTGCTGAAGGTGGGTGTACTGAAAATGTTACACAAGTTAAATAAATTGTGAAATATTTTTTATACTAGCACTAGTTAGCAGATAATCTGTTTCTAATTAAAGCAAAAGTAAGCAGTAATCATTAGATGTGGCACATTGGTTTCTTTTCTATCTACTATAGTAAAATATTTCCTGTTTTATAATACATTAATATTGCCAATAATCTTATATTTCTTTTTTAATACTTATCTTGGTAAAAGTTGTACAAAAATTCATTTCAACTTAATAATGTATTTTGTTTATGCTTCATATCTTGTATTTGCTGTTCAGTTGTAGTCTAGACTTTATTGCTTTGTTGTGTTCTATCACTGCAATATTTTTTCAAACTCTAAACAGTATTTTTCTTGTATCCATTAACAGACATTTTATCATCATTATCTAACATTAATGTATTTTGAACTCAGAACAAGTGGTCCTCAAGTTACGAACTTAATTTATATGCAGGTTTTGCTTCTAACTCGAATATTGCTGTTATTTGGCCCCTATAATATTGAAATAACTTATATTATGAAATACAGTAGATAATTTTACAATTGGACTAATTATAAGTTCCTTATTTCACAGATTTGAAAAAAATTTCCGATAATAAGGTATAGATTTTTGGTCTAATTGCCCTAATCTTGAAATATGTTAACTGCAGTAATTTTACATTATATTTTGCTAACATAATGTTTAAAATTCTTGAAGAGTTTTTGAAAATGAAAATTCACATAATTCAAGGAGCACCTGTACATTCCTTTAAAAATGTTAACTTTTCAATGCACTGTATATATGATTTCATTAATTTGTACAGTTTCTAAGTTCTTCTGATGACTTATACAGATATATATATCCATAGATACTTTTGTTATTATTTAGCCTTTGTTCCTTATAGATTCATAATGTTAGTATCCATTATTTTCTTTTCTATTCACAATTTCCTGCTTATAGTGCTAAATTTTATTTTACATATGAATAGCTGAGAAACCAATGAATACTTTAACATTGAAAATCATGCATTTAAATCAACTTGTGTTATAGTATTTTGCAATTATATTTTTGTGTAAAATAAATTTGTGTTTTAAAAATAATGCTATTTATTTATTTTGAAAACAGTTATGCTAGGTTTCTATATATTGAACAAAATTTATAACAACTTATTTTTAAAAATAATTACAAATAGTTAGAGTTCATCAGTTAATCATAAGATGTATTTTATTAAAAAGAAATTACAGATAACTATATTTCACAACTGCATTGGAAGTCAGTATTGAATCTACAGGAGAACCAAAGTTCATTTATATCACTATGCCGATGATATAGTCCATTAAATTATTTGTGATATTACCATAAATTGCCAAAAAATAATGACAATTTTGACAAACAAGCTATAAGCTTTGAGTAAAATTACAGTATTAACATATAATAAATTTATCTGCATGTCTGTATATATGATGATCAGATGTGCAATGATGTTTTGTGCACTCCAATCAATTCTGTGTTCTAAATTGGCAGAGAGTTGTAATCATGGTTGCAATAGTGAGTCATTCTCGAAAGGCTGCATGATTAGCCATCAAACAAAGCAAATTGCATTGAATATTTATTTGAAATTGAAAACTGAAAATCCAAAGGCACGATTACATAAAAATAAGTATTGTTCTTACTGACGCTATTACCTTTTACATCGAAATCAACTGTTCTGTGTGCATTAATACCATCACAAAAGTTGGTTGTGATGGTACTTGATGACAGCATTGGAATGCTGTCGTCATGTATAGTCTATACATGACAACAGCATCGGAAGACAGTATTAAGTCTATGGAAGCAGCGTAATACCAAATTTTGTGATGGTATTAATGCACACAGAACAGTCAGTTTCATTGTAAAAGTTAAAAATATCATTCTTATTGATGCTATTATGTAATCAAGCCTCTGAGTTTACAGTTTTCAATTTCAAGTAAACATTCATATCAATTTACTTTGTTTGACAGCCTTTTGAGAATGAATTAAAATGGTGAATAGTTGTAATTTTATAACTGTTAGAATGCACAAAACATTATTGTAGATCTGATCATCATATATATTATAAACACACAGATAATTTACTACATGTTGAAATCATAATATATTGTAATTTTATTCAAAACTTATAGCTTATTTGTCAAAATTGTTATTATTTTATGGCAATTTACTGTAAAATCGCAAAGAATTTAGTGGACTATACCATCGGCATAGTGATATAAACGAACTTTGGCTCTCCCATTGACTCAATACTGACTTCTGATGCCGTCATCAGGTATAGATACTACACAACTGTCTTGTTTAGAACCCAAATAGAATTTATCAAAAATTTCGGCAATACCAGTCTTCATTGGTTACAAACTGGCAACATCAAAACATTCATCCAATAGTTTTTTTATGAAAGATTTATATAGCATTTGTTATGAATCAAATTATTTTATATCTTTCACCCATTTCTTTATTGTGAAATGTTGGTTATGATTTCAAACAAATATTCTAATATTGACTTATACACAAACTAATGCATTTTATGGCTTCTGGATATTTAAAACTAAGGGGTGAATTACACTTGAGCATATACTACAAGTCTTAGAATAACAATGCATGATAATGTGATCTTAGAAATTTTAAAAATTCTTGCATTTCGTGATTTACCATTTGCATTCTCCTGTATTAATTTCTTCTAGAGTCAAAGTAATCCCAGCATGGAACATTATTATTCAAGCTTTCTTTTGTCATTGAAAAAAATTATAGTGTTTTGGAATGCAGATGTCATCTATATTGTTTCATTGTTAGTGATGGATGCAATTTGAAAAAAGATCGGAAGAAGGACCTAATGATTTAAGAAAAATCTAATTTTTTCAAATTTTTAAAAAAAAAAAAAAAAAAAAATTTTTTCAGATATTTGTAAAATTATTCTGTAAATGGAATGTATTGACATTTTTAAAACATTTAAATTTTATTGAAACTAAGCAAACTTGTATAAATTTTTTTTTCTTTATAAATTAAAACTATTTTAAATGGCATAAATAATTACTATCTCTCTCTAAACAAAAAAATCCAAGCCTGAATTATATTACAATTTCAAGGTTAAATTTTATATAGCAATGTTTAGGACATTTTATTCATTTCTAAAATAAAAAAACTAACTTGTATATTTTTTAAATCTAATAATATTTACTTTCAAATTTATTAAAATACATAATATTTGAAATAATCTCATTATATTTACATAAGATGGAAATAACACATTTTATTTTTTAAATTATTTGCAATATTAATAATACATTTTCAAAAGAAATAATTATATCTTGATTACAAAATAATTAGAAATATTAACTACTAAAATTAATTTATTTTCTTAAAGGAACATTTCAATCGCTTATTTTTGTAAAGGCAAAAAAAGTATAAATTCTTGCAAATTTATACTTAAAGCAAGAATACTTAAAGCTGTACAATAAAAGTTTATGAAAAACTACTATTTTTTTCAAATGCAATATACAGTATTCACATCACAAATGAAATGTACAATGACCACTGGAGAGTTCTTTTACAAGAAAATGTATGTTGCATTTTCATCTTTTGTATACAAATAAAAATGGCATAGCAATAAAGCATTTTTTACTTGCAACATAATAAATATTTTGAATTATTATGAAAGTTGTAATCAAAAAATATCATTTCACAGATAAAAATTTCTTATAAAGATAAAATTTATATAAGTTATTGCTACAAGAAAAAAATCATTCAAAAATTAACTAAAACTTCTTAAAAAATATTTCAATATGTAACAAATGTTGACAAATCAATAATAAAAAAAAGGATATTGATAATTGCAATTGGACTTCCATTCAAATGAATAATGAAAACTGACTGATTGCAAAACAGTTGGGAAAATTTCCACAACTAACAACAGTATATTTGTGTTTTTAAAATATAAATCATTTCAACAGGATTATCTTTGCTTACAGACATTTGATATAAATTTTAAATTGACATGGCACAACGGCTTGGACCCAGATGTCTTCTAAAAAATAGGCAATAAATATGCCATTTAATAAGAATTTTTATATTCATAACACTTTTCAACATTAAAGAAAGTTGTTCAAGACTATATAAAACTATATAAGTAGAAAATGGCACCAATTAGTGCTGAATTTTAAGCCCTTTTATTGATTTTCAAGACATCTTCAAATCCAAAATTTCAAGTTGTACGCTACAAGGTTTCAACTCTACATTACTATTTTTCAATGAGGTATGGTATATTAAAATATGTCTGTCCAGCTCTTCTTGAAAACTGCACTTGAAGGAACAGAGTTTGCAATTATAAATCATCTGATTTGTGTGATGTGACATGTGATTCATTATATTGCCACCACTTTTGAATTTATGTTTACAAAATTCACATTCTTTAAAATGATTGGTATGCATGTAGCACAGATGTTGAATTAAGACTGAATAATTATGAAATGTTTGTTGACACTTCTGACAACACAACAAATCTTTATCGTATTTCCAAAAAATTTCTTCAGTTTTGTTTGATAAATCTTTGTTTTCAAAATCAGACCAAATTTTTTCTTCTGATTTAACTATATCAGCAGCAGAATTAAAATCACAATGGCTTTTTATATAGTTTTGCAGTAATTCATTTTCATTAAAGGAGTTGTTGTCAGTAGTACATTTAAAATGTTTGATTATATTTGATGTTTGTTGAGATATCTTGTTATTCACACATTGAGGTGTGGATGATTTTCTCTTTTTGCATTTATGAATTTCTGTAAATAAAAAAAATTGATTATTTTAATTTTAGTATAGTAAATATTTAGGCATTGCATAATAAAGTTTTATTACTACTACAAATAAAGATCACTTAACACACAGTTGTTACTGTTGAATAAGAGAAAAATAATAATGCTAAAAGTTAATGGTTAGTACATTATACTAACCATTAACTTTTACTGATATAGGTGGTTACCTATGTTAAGGTGTCAGGATGATAACCTAGAGATCCTAGTTCGATTCCCAGCTAAGGCAAATTTTTAATTTTGAGAAATTAGTAAAAATTATAGTTTGATCATTAAATAAGAGATGATGCTGCCTTAGCCAAAATTTAAATAGATGGTGGCACCATAGTGTAATTAATAAATAATTATTATTTCACAAATATCTCTTAATTAAATGTGGCCACTTAATTCGATGTAAGTGCAATATAATCTTATATATACTTTGTTGCAAAAAAATGATACACTTCTAAAAAATACAACAAGAACTGCAAAACTGTATACAAATGCCTTTCAGCTAGTTATACAAATAATTAAAATTTCATCACCAATGAATGTAGAGTGCATTTTGAGAGCGTGAAAAAGGGAAATCTGGGAGCCAACATAAGGAGTGGCATTGGTACCAAATATATCTGACTAGTTTTGCTGTTTCGTTATGTTGAGTATTCTATGAAGATGCCTCTATGATGTACAACCAATTGAAGAAATTTTATAGATCCACTTCACATGCTTACAGCAAACTTGCATTGAGTTTTTACAATAGAATATATAACAAAATCTTGATACAATATAAACTTCAGAATAATAAATATTCTAAAATAAAGCATTTCATAATTAATATAACGTGTGTTCACTAATTTCTGGGACTGTAAAAAAATATAAAAATATTAAATAAATAATTAACCTAATCTTATAACAACATTATTTAAACATCTGGCAACAAAGCAAGCAAAAAAGTTAGTTTGATCATCTGATGAATTTGCATTGATATTCATAAGGAACAGAGGATATGATTAATTTTGGAATTCCCTCAACTACCTATTCTCAAGATACTGCAAGTGACTTTTTTTTTTCTTCCAAAACCAAAATCATCTCTCAAAGGAAGAATTCTGAAGAAACCATAAAGGAGGAAATGATAAAAATTTTTAAATCTCTAAAAGAAACTGATTTTAAAATATATTTTGAAAATTGGATAAAGACACGGATAAGATATATGTGCAGTAATTATGAAAATAGTCTAAGTGATATATTTTTTGCTTTAAAATATTTTGACTTTTTGGGTTGTAAAATATTTTTTATGATCATTAAAACAAAAACAAATGTTTTTGCAAATGCAAAATAAATCCTTTTTTGTAAGCGTAAAATTTTATTAATAATATAAACTTTTATTTTCACAAGCTATCTAAAATTACTTAAGACCACTTTCATAATTACCAGCAGAATGCTCTTATTTTGTCTTGATTTCTGACAAGTCCTGGATATTAATGAATACAATAATATATATTTATTATTTTTTAAACAAATTTACTAAAAATTTGTTTCCTATCTTTTTGAGACTAATTATATGTGATAGAATATCCCTCTCACACAGTTACCTAATTTAATTCTTACAGACTTTTTTTGCAAAGAAATATTTCTCTAAATATATATATTGAAGGTAATCACTGATAAAATTAAAACATTTAATGGAAGTTTTACTACATCCATCCTATTCTCTAGATATGGCTCATTATCCTACACCTTTTCATAAAGACTGAAAAATTATTTAGATTCCAATAAATTTGCAAATATGGAAGACCTCTGAAATCTTTGTCATTTCAAATGAGAAAATGAAAAACTAGTATATAGGTAACTTATTGTTGTAAACAATAGTAGAAAATACATAACTGATTAGAAATTTATATATACACATTCATATTTTTTCATTATTCAAAATTAACTTAAATACACTATTAATATCAGATCATCCCATAAAATAAAGCCAAATCCATTTTAAATATCATTTTATTATATGTAAAAATAAAGCAATTATTAGACAAGATTTCACAGATTTACAAATTACTTAATATGTCATTAAGATACAGATAAAAAAAAAATGGTGTAAACCATCAATCAGTATAAAACCATCATATGTGACATGAATTTTAGAAATTCAAATATAAACTTTAATACTGATTGTCTGAACTCAGGTTAAAATTTTTATTTTTTAAAACTCGCAAAATAAAAATATATATATATTACTTCTCATACTTGAAATATACTGAAAATAAGATTTTAAAAAAATGTCAAGTACAAAAAAGTTGGTAAACAGTTTTATAAAAAAAAATCTCTTCATCAAGGTTAAAATACATAAGATTTTGACTATACAGTGGTACCTTGGTTAACGACGGTAATCCATTCCAGCATTACCGTCATTATCCAAAGCACGATTCCTCATAGGATTTAATTGAAAATTGATTAATTCATTCTGGCTCCTTCCCACAACCATAGTAAATATTAAAAATGCAGATAAAACTCATTTAAAATGTCCTAAAAATATGGAAAATATCACTTATTTATTATATTTGCTACAAAAAAATTAACATTAATAAAATAAATTATTCCTGGAAACAGTTTTTAATTATCAATCTTCACCAGAAGGACAATTGGGCTCACTTCGGAGTTTTTTGACAAACGAACCCGTAAACACTGATTAGCAGCTTATAGATTCGATTTGATTTTGCCTTTTGATGACGAACGAACAGTGACACGCACCGATTTATTGTCTATATGAACTATAAGATCTCGGACAGATGTTATTTTTTTCTAATGGAATCCGAAACTGCGCTGTCACACCACTTGCAGGTGTCAAGTAATATACTGTATAACACAAATAAACAATAGAATCAGACTTTGTTCGCAGAATTTAAAATAATAATCTTTAACAAACTAAAAACTAGTGAACTGTTGCACGTCTATTTTTAATTAATTAAATAATTTGTTTTCATTACTATATGTTAATTATCATTTAGTTAAATATTTTTATATGGTTATAATTTTATTAATTTTAATAATGATATTGTCGGATTTGAATTGATTGTTAAAAAAAATAACGATTGATTAAGCTAATTAATCATGTGATGCGATGGTGAACTGTTTTACAGAGCTCAATTTTGTCGGAAGTTCACATAATCAGGAGTCGTTTACCAAAGCATGCGTCGTTAACCAAGGCATTTTTTCTTTCAACCACTCGTCGTTATCCGAGGCCATCATATTTGATATACAGTGGTACCACTGTATATCAAATCTCAAAGATCAAGTACAAGAAATATATTCTTGCTTTTTTCAAATTTAAGTTTCATTTCTTTATTTCATCACTATATTTATTGGAAAAAGACAAATAAAAAAAATGAATGATAAAAAATTATTTTAAAAATAAGCACTTATTTAATATTACTATTTGAAATGTAACACACAAAACACTGAAATAAAATTATCACAATATTCCCCAGTTATAATGAGACCTTGCAGGTAGGAATTCAACCAACATTATAACAGACAGATACAATTATTCTCTAATTCAGTGATTCTCTAATGGTGTAAAAACTTCTAATTTTACAACTGTTGAGAATGATGAACATAGCTGCACATTTGGCAATTTTTAAAAATCAAAAGGAAACCAATGCAAAATGATTTGAATAGTTAATAATGACTTTTATATGACATTAATTTAGTTGTTTACATCATATATTTATATCAAGAGTGACTGCAAACACCAAAATTATATGAATTAGTATATAAAAAATTCTTAATTTTCTTCAAAGATATTTTGAAATTGCTAAAATTAACGAATTAAAATTCGAATTGCTTCCCCATCCACCTTATTCGCCAGACTTAGTCTACAGGTGGTAGTCACCCAGTGACTACCACCTGTTTCCTAACCTCAAAAAATGGCTTGGTGGACGACGATTTGAGAACAATGAAGCAGTTATTGATGCTGTAAATAGCTATTTTGAGGAGCTCGACGTTTCGCATTATAAAGATGGCATAACTAAATTAGAGCACCGATATGAAAAATGTATTAGCCTTTCTGGAGATTATGTTGAGAAATAACACCAAAAAAAATTTTAAAAAATGTCGTTTTCATTGTCAGGCCCGGGACTTATCAGCCGGCCCTCGTAAATCATCATCAAAATTATTAATAAGAATTTGTTTATATTTACTTTTAATGAATATTATTAAATCCTGCTCATATAAATGAGTGGAAATCTTATAATTTAATCTTATAACCTAGGAGAATCACTGGAAAAACATATGTTTGAAATTTGTTCTTACTATGTTACAAACTTTTTTCCTATGTTTGATACTGAAGATAGTTAGTTATTTACTGAAAACATTATACATCAATCAGTATGCATAATATAAGAGCACTGGGAAACTCCTCCATCTCATGTAGGGAATTATTAGATGGCAGCCATTATTAGATTATAGCATCTCCTGCAGATTTTTTTTTTTTAAATTATTAATAATCACAAAAAATTTTGACTATCATAGAAATTTAAAGATTAGATATTTTTAATGATATCCTATTTATAGGAATCAATATAGCAATTTGACTGCAAAAGGGATATCTGCACATTCAGCCAACCATATTTCATTATCAAATATATATGACAATGATATTTCTGATAATATTGTTAATTCTGGTTTTATTATTGCTGAAAGATGGTGATGAAAAGTCAGAAAGGTGAGAGGACATCGATTATGCATTATATTTTTTCAGAATCTCTTCCAAAAACAGAATTATCAAATTACGGTTAGATGATAATATAAACAAGTTTCATTAGTTAGAAAAACTTTTCAAACCCAGCATATAATTATTACAGTTTGATAGAAAATATAACAAAGAACATAAATATGTTTAAAAAATTTTCTGCTCATTAGGCTTAGCATTTACAAATTAAAAAAAAATTTTTTTTTTTATATAGAAATAATTCAAAACTAAAAAAGCAGAATGATACAGGCATAACATTAACTACAAAACTGGAATTTTTCATCTCAATAAGATAGGCCAAAGAAAAATTATGACAAGAAAACAAAACATCATATTTTAAAAAAAACCACATTATAGCTTTGGATGGTCACAATAAATTTTTTTCAGGAGGGCTAAGAGTTAATATATAATGTTGTATAACTTTAAATATTAATGTTAATTTACTATAAATTTATAATTTTATGTTACTGATATATTTTGACCTTTCTTATCTTTGTATATTTTCGCAAATATTTTCTAATTTTTAAAGAAAAATTAATATGATTTTTAATAATAATCATGAAAAATGAGATCTCTAGTCCTAATTTCTGTAGGTCAATTTAGCTCAGAAAAGTAGCTAAATATTAACTCTAAGGATGATGTGCATCTTCAATAAATTCAACAAGCATGTTGTGAGTCCAAATCCATGTAGGTCAATACCTCCTGGTTCTAGTAAAAGAAGCCATCTAAAAGCTACTTGGAGAAGAACAATAGAAGGGCACAATAAAGAAGAATAAACTCTCTTCCAACAGAAAGAATGCACAACTTTATTTCTGCTATATGAATTTTCTAAGACCTGGAAAGAAATTGTCCTGAATATATTTACATTATATTTAGGACCAAATAATAAAAAAAATACTCCATAACAAATTCCATATTCACAATAAAATTAATTTTTTTCTAATTTAACGATACTAAAAATATTATACTTTAATAGATTGCTCTATTTCAGTTGTTAAATAAAAATGAGAAAGATTCATTCATCATATGCTAAATAATTATTTTAAGTCAATCAAAAATTAATCATCATAAATAATTAAATTAAAATTAGCAAAGTAACCATCATACAAACCTAATGATGCTAAAGAAGAATAATGTCTCTTGCAAATATTGCACTTAGGTTTTTCCTTTTTCTCTGTAGATAATTTTGTCATATTCATTTTTATAAATTTTGAACTTGAGCATTTTGATTTCTGACAGCTTAACATTTCTAAAAAAATTGTAAAAATCTAATTTTAATATATAAATCACAATTTCCAATGCTCATCTGATGATGAAATTTCATTATAGCAAGTAATTCTAAAATTGTTAAACTTAATAATATATAATAAATTTTTTGAAATATTGAATGAACCATTTTAATTTTGCAATAAAATTAATTATCAGTGATGTGCATGTTCTCAACCAAGTTTCAAATTTCATTTCAAAATAAAACTTTAATTCATTTTGAATAAAATGAGTCAAGTTTTATTTTGAAATGTTCAAAAATTTTAAATTATACTAAACAAATTAATTTGGCATATTAAAAAAATTATCAATGATAAAAAATTTTGTTTTCTGATAATTATTTATTTACTACAGCATTTCAATAACCAGACTTATAACCTTCCAAAATAACAAACTTTTTATATTATTTTATTATTTTTATAAGCTAATATGCATTTTAAGAAGAAAATATTCTAAAGTAAAATACGAGGGGAAATCAAAAAGTAACATTATTTATTTTTTTATGAAAACATTGTAGTAGGCGGTGGGAAAAGTGGATATACTTTTTGAACTTGTCACCTTCCCCTATTGTTTAAAAGTGCCATGAAGGTGCTGACACCTAGTGGAGGCATGCAATCACAAGTGGCAAGATGGTGTCGTTGATCACATCGTCCACGCTAGAAGAACAAAAAGCTGTAATTCGTTTCCTTCATGCCAAAGGTCGTCCACCCAAGGAAATTCACAGTGAAATGCAGGAAGTGTACAGCAACGACTGCATGGCCTATGCAAATGTGTGGGCATGGTGCAAAAAGTTTACCGATGGAAGAACAAGTCTCGTTGATGAAGCCTGCCCCAGCCGTCCAGTACAAGGGTCCACACCATCAAAAGTTGCTGAGATTGATGTGGCTATTCGACAGGAAATGCGAATGTCGTTGAAAGAATTGGCTGTGGAGTGCGACATCTCCTATGGCACAGCATACGACATTGTTCACGACAAGCTAGGGTATCGTAAAGTGAGCTGTCGCTGGGTACCAAAATAGCTGACGGAACGACAAATGGCCAACAAGATGGGCTGCAGTCTGACTCACTTGACATGGTAAGTGTGGAAGGGATTGATTTTCTGCAAAACATTGTCACAGGTGACGAAACCTGGGCATTCCATTTCACACCAGAATCAAAGCAGGCCAGTATGGTGTGGAAACATCCCTCCTCCCGTCACCAAAAAATTTTGGGTGACTCAGTCCATGAAGAAAGTGCTCTAACTGTGTTTTGGGACATGAAGGGAGTTCTGTTAGTGGAGTTCATGCCGCACAGATCATCATAGAATCAGAATATGTACTGCAATACTCTGACGAAACTGCACCGTGCCATTCATGAAAAAAGCCCTTAGCTGGACACCGGGGACATACGACTGCTTCATGATAATGCGCGCCCACATGTCGCCAGCGACCTGACTGCGAAATTCGGATGGGAAGCTCTCGACCACCCACCATACGGTCCGGATTTAGCTCCCAGTGACTTCACCTATTCGGTCCTTTGAAGAAATTTCTCAGGGGAAAACGATTTCAGATGGACAATGACATCAAACGTGAAGTGCGCCAGTGGCTGTACTCGCAGGAAACGGACTTCTATGCGATGGGCATTCAAAAACTTGTACCACGATGGGATAAATGCCTTAATCGCAATGGCTCATATGTAGAGAAATAACCAGAACATTGATGTGTACTTTGTATATTTTGTTTGTTCATGTCTGCTCCAGCACTTTCTTAAAAAAATAAATAATGTTACTTTTTGATTTTGCCTCGTATATTTATCAGTATGTTATTTAGTCTTATTACAAATAAAAGATTGTTCATGTCTAGTACAACTTTACAATCTGGCATGTTTAAATTTCTGAAATGAAGAGAATTAAACAGAATGGATTAAAGAGAATTTATTATATTAAAGAAATATAGTAAATTCAGTAAAACCTGTCTAAGCTGGGCACTGTAAAAGCTGGAAATCTGCTCAACATGGAAAATATTTTTATTCCCAAACAACTTCATCAAAAATCCCTTTTCATATAAATAGGTGGTGCAAAATGGTATTAAAAATTTAGTAACTTTAGCTGCAATTTCTTTAAAATCATTCTTTCTTCAAATCCAAAAATTTAAGCAGCATATTATTTTAAAAATCTTCCATGTTGCAAGCATGACATCAGTTTTTCATGTTGAAAAATTGCAACGTTAGTGCTTTTTCTGGTTGTATGAAGAACTAAAAAGAGTGTTCTTGAATTGTAATTTAACATAGAATGTCATGAACTGAGCAATGGTACAATTCCCATTATAGTAAACTTCAAACTAACCTATAAGGACAGCAAAAATGCTATTGCACTGGCAATTGTGCAGTATGGTGCTAAAATGTTGAACAACAAAGAGTTGACAAAGGCAGTAATCAATATAATGGAGATGTAGTTTTAATTTCTTTTTTTATATTAGTTTTATATTATTTGAATAAATTATTTAAATATAATTTTTCAAAAAACAGTTTATCTTTCACATACCACCTGTAAATCCATTGTGCATCACCAGTAGTACGCATGCCATAGCTTGAGAATCGCTGCTATAGTCTATAAAGTAGACTGCCAGTGATTTCAATCAACAATTCAAACAACAACAATAATTTTTGATACAGAAAATATGACACAGACCATCTTGGGCTACCTCTCACGGCTCGTTGGCTGACTAGTAGGCCGCAGTTGATGTATTGGCCATCCCTGTTTTAAGGAAAGAACAATGTATTTCAAATGGAGACAGGAAGCCTCACAATTTTTCACAGCCTCTAGTTATTATATTATGAATTTAAATTAAAAAATAAGTATTTTATTTTGCAACTGTAACTATGCTGATTTTTATATTTGATTTTGTGAGGAGTACAGTTTTAAAATATGGCTCCATAAAGAGTGAAGCCCCAGCTTGCACTTAATGCGCCTTATGGTAAATATGGCCCTGGCTTAGCTGCAATTATCTGGGAAAGGAGTGGCTGCAATAAAACAATAAAAGTGCCATGCCTGTTTAAATGGTCAGAAGAAATTTGTTTTATTTTTTTGCAATTTTCTCCAAATTTCAGTGAAATAAAAACCAAACAATTACAATAAATTTTAGTTTATTTTAACAGAATTAACAGAAATTTTCCTATTATCTACAATATTTCTTAATTTTCAAAATTTTATACTGTATTTGAAGAAAAATTTGTTTTTTCCCCAAAAATTTCCAAAATGTCATTTATCAAATCACATGAATGGAATGCATTTGGTAGGGTAGCCTATAAAATCGAAGAATGGGATTAAAAAAAAAATATATCCAAATTCTATTGAGCCGTTCTTAGATAAACAATGTTTGTTTACAGGTAATTTTAAAAAATATTTTGACAACTGGAAAAAATTAAAACCCCCCACCAGAAGGACATATTTTCACCAATTTCACTGAAAAAACTGATTTGCAAAAGCTGGATTAATAAAATCATGATTGAATTTTTTTATATCATTTTCTGTTCTGCAACCTTGATGTGTACACACATCACAGGTATTAAAGGGGTTAAAATACAATTTTTATTTAATTTTAACATAATATTTATAATTTATAAATTTTTTAAAAATCACTCAGAAGCAGCAGTAAGTGTAACGGAATATTAATTATTAATCATATTAATATGTCACCAATAAAAATAAATGCAGGTAGTTCCCATCTTTACAAGTTAATTTGGACTTGGAAATTGCTTACAAAGTAAGAATTTGTTAACCAAGACTGAATTTTCAATAGGCATAATGTTAAATTCAGGGGTTCAATGTAATTTGATCACAATAAAATTAAGGTCAACAAAATCAATAGTTAATGATTACACAATTTATTTCTCTAAAGAAATGAAAATATAACTGTTAAAATAAAGCAAATTATAATAATAAAGAAATTGTGTTTTCTAAAAACCTACAATTTAGTACTTATGACAGTAAAATTAATGGAAAAACAAACACTTTATTCACTAGAAGTCAAAATGTAACATTTTCAAAATTACTCTATCTTCAGCATTCCAATATAGAAATACACATATTGGAATATATATTTTCTACAGATCTTTTTGGATAATATATATATTATCCAAAAAGATCTGTAGAAAATATTAAAATAGTAGTTCATCTGTATTAAAGATAAAAGATAAATATTAAAATAGTAGTTTATCTGTATTAAAGATCATTTACTTATTGATAGATAAGTAAATGATCTTTAATACAGATGAACTACTAACTTAGGCACAATCCAGGAATGGAAGTTATTTACATTTTATACTGATAAAATCAGAGGGCATATGCATACTACTTTGCTTCTTGTTGCCATTTTGAATTTTTCAATTTTGTAGTAGATAATGGAGATTACAAACCAACTGTACTATATAGTATAGCTATGAATGTGGGTTTAAAAGTCTTTTTATAAATGTTCAGTATATATTTATTGCAATTAATGTTCATACTTTTGGTTTTTGAAAATAAACTTGCAAAGGCAGGAACTTTAGCAAGAACTCATAAACCAAAAACTACCTGTATTTAATATTTACAAAATAATTTAATTTTTCTTACTTTCATATTCTCTGCTTGATATAAAACTTTTGATAAAGGATTCATCTAATCTTTCCAAGCATACAAAACAGTCTAGATTTGCTATGTTAAAAAGCTGCCCATCACTTACTTCATTAATATATGAGATATTGTTATTTTCACTAGCAGAAAATGTTTTATATGCTTCCTGAAATAACAAAATATTAATTTTAATTACTGGAAAATATCTGATAAAATTCTAAATAATAATTATGATTAATTTACATTTTGTTTGCTTTCTTCATCATGAGGTACAAACTCAATTTCAACATTTTCTTCCATAAAACAATCATTTGATTCATGAGATATTGAATTAACATATATTTTTGTATTTTCTGAATTTTTATTCTCATCGACTAATTCTTCTGAATTAATTAATTCAAATTTATCATCATCAGAAATATTTTTAATCTCAAATTTTTTATTGTCTGCAACTTCAATTGTTTGAGAAGAATCACTTATTGCTTCAATCATTTGGCAAATTGCAAATTCTGCAGCCATTATTGTCTCTATAGATTCTGAACTATCTTTTGGAAATGAAAACATGCTATTTCCTATATCACTATTATTTTCATTTTCTTTATTGCAGCAACTTTTTGAAAAGGAGGGGTCAGAAGTAAGAAAATAATTTGGATGCATTATTGTAAGTTCTTCATTTTCATTTTTAGTATTTAAATCAAAATTAATTTCTTCTTTAAAGCTATTTTTAGATGAAACAGATTCATCAATTTGGCAATTTTTATTTGAATCATACTGACTAGCAGAATTTTGACTGGAATACATATTAAAACTTTTGTCATCTGATAATTTATAATCATTATCTGTTATGATCTTATGATACCTAGCAATTGACGTTTCTGGTAACATAGTTTCTGTATTTTCTATATCTTTTTTATCATTATTTATACATGGCAAAGTTTGTATTTCTTTTTCTATTTCAAATAAACTTTCTAAAGATTTGGAAGTATCAAAATTATTTTCCATACTTTTCATAGATGATATTCCAGGTATTTCAGAAATACTATCTAAATTAGAATAAAAACTTATATCCATTTCTTTTTGTTGAAAAGATTCACTTTTTCCCATTTCATACCCATTACATTGATTTTCTAATAATGGAGGGTCAATATTGGATGAATCAATAATATTATGAGTTGTTATTTGTAATGATGGATTTACATCTGTTAAAAGTTGTTCGTTTAAAATTTCACAATTATTACTATAATCATCAGCTGTAAAAGATGTAAGTTCAGGAGTTCTTAGGCCATCATCTAGACTAGTTCTGTAAAAGAAACAATTTATTTATTAATATTTTATACAGTTTATTTACAAAACAATTTTCATATATAAATATCAAATATAAAAAATAGAAGAATAAAAGATTTGTTACTGCCTGAAATCTTTTTGAGATCCGATTTTTATTAGCAAGTTAATTCAAGTTAAACTGATGAAATATCAAATGTAACAAATTATTTCTTTAATGATTTATTTACTTTAATTTTTATTAAATTGAAGGAAATTTAATAAAAATTAAATTGAAATTGAATTAATTTCATATCAATAATTTTTATTAATATTCCAAAATTTTACATGAAATTAATTTGCATTATTGATATGAAAACTTTTTTTATAAATGTTAATACATTATAATATTTTTTACATTTAATAAAGCATTTAAAATTATTAAAGAAAGGTAAGAAATAAATATTCATCTTTAATTTGATTTTGTTCTGTATTTATTGAATCTGTTTTAAATTAATTTTAATTAGAATTTATAATGTTATAAATACTATTGGATGTTTAATTATATAACTTTTTCATACATTTATACAAAATTAACTTTATGGTTTAATATCCTTAAGAGTTATTTAAGGTTCTCTGCTTGAATGAGTATGAACATTGTTGTATTTATAGCATTTAATTCAAAAATTCTGAATCATAGACCATTTCGAAGAATCTTAATCTTTGAATTTAACAATTATTTTATATTATCTATTACTATAGTAATAGATATCTATCATAGAAGTTATTAAGATCTTAAAAACTATTCATTAAGTAAAAATTTGTAGATCAGAAATTCATATCCCATTAATTCCAATATAAAAATTTTTAATTGATTCCTGTATATTAGAAAGCCACTGCATTTTACTTATGATATAAAGCATTTCAAAAGAATTAATATAATACTGAAATATTTCTTATTTTAGTTATTAAATAAAAGTAAACAATAAGCCAAATAAAGAAGATAAATCATTTTTGAATAAACGATTTATCTTACTTACTTGACTATCCACATAGCCTGTCTACTGAGACAGGGTATGTGGATAGCCAAAAACGTTTTTGAATAAACAATTAATCTTACTTATTTGGCTTATTGTTTACTTTTATTTAATTAATATAATTATGCATACTATAATGCAGTGTGATAGATATTACCTATTTAGCCTATTACTTCTATTCAACTTGAAAATTAAAGTAATACAGTGTAGGTGTGTGTGTGTGTGTGTGTGTGTGTGTGTGTGTGTGTGTGTGTGTGCGTGTGTGTGTGTGTGTGTGTGTGTGTGTGTGTGTGTGTGTGTGTGTATGTGTGTGTGTGTGTGTGTGTGTGTGTGTGTGTGTGTGTGTGTGTATATATGAATTTTTTGCATGTTCAAATTGATTTTTTATGATTCATTATAAAATGATCTATCACCTAAAAATAAATGTTAAACATCACTAGCCTGGGTTAAATAAATAAATAAAGTTGATCCCTGCAGGGAAATATGTTCTTCATTATATTAATCTGTATATGAGCCACATAAGTAATATGAGCCTTGTATAACATAGTATACCCATATTATATAAGCACTATCACAAGTTTTTTCTTATGTTATGAGAATCTATGTAATATGAGGGTTAACTGAATGATCAACTGATATGATATACATTAATAATTTTGAAATGTTTTAATATGTATTGACAAATGCTACCAAATTTTTTAGAAACTAAGAACCAATAAAAATTTTTTACATTAAAATTAATGGGAAATGGATTTTCATTTTAAAAATTTCCCTTTACTTCCCTTCATAAAATGAGTAATGTCTATAGGGGAGACTAGAGCAACTTGTGACAATTTATGCTTATTGATTTTTTTAGAAGCAGTGTTAGATGTCATAATTTAAAGTTTTTGAACATTTGATAGTTTGAATTTCTGAGAAATATCTTCAAGAAAATATCTTTGTAAAAAACAGATTTTTTTTCTTGAAAAAGTATTTTCTTAGTAAAAATTTTATTTTTTCTAGACAGTATTTACTTATAACATGTCCCACCATGAAATAAGTTGTAACATGTATTAGAAAACAATAAAAATTAAATACAAAAAAAAATTAAAATTAGAACTGCATTTAAAAAATATAATGTCCCAAATAGTATCTGATATATTGTCTTAATATACTATTTATATTTTTTTTAATTGAAAAATAGTGATAAAAACTAATTATATGTAATTCTATATCAGAATGTAGTAATGATTTTCAATCATTATTATATTCTGATGTACAATTAATGCAAATATAATGGGATTCGTTGCTTATACATTTCACGAGCCTAATTTTTATAAGGGACACCCTGAACCCATTTTTTTCTCTACTATTACTTTGAGAAAATTGTAATACACAAATAATGCAATAAAAAGTTTGGCTGTTTTTTCATGAAACTCAAAAATCAATTTTCAGATGCACTTCTAATCTCATTCCAATTTTCTGAATATTCAGAATTGTATAAATGTGAAAATCCAGAATTAGGGTCAATTATAAAGCGTCGCTCTCCACCTCATAAAAAAATTATGAAAGGAATTTGAACGAAGTGACACCTTCAGAGTAAAGCTGACAATAAACATATCGCTTTACCCGGCCTGGAGAATCTGTCTCCACAACATAAAGAAAGAATAATACATAACGGAAGCTATATAGTCAAATAAAGAATCACGTTACATGCAGGGTGTCTTACCAGACACAGCAGAAAAACAAAAGGAGAGAAAACATGTGATATAATCTTTCCCCAGGAAAGGGAAGGTGAAACCGAAAGGTCAGAGGTGATCCAGGGAATGAACAGGGTGAAAAGGAATATTCGAAGAGTTGCTTGTAAGATCTGGAACGGTGCGGACGTGTCCAGTAGTCTTTACAACACCAGGATTGAATTTCCAACGTCTCAGAAGCACTCCCCATCCGTGAGTCAGCTCCCACTTGCGACTCCAGGTCTTTATCTTCCGAAATGATTGTCAGGATTTATTCTATTTTGTACAGAATTTTTTTCAATTAAAGGAAGTTATTGGTTATCTAAACTGTAGTCTCTGTGTCATTCTGTCGAGTGCTCATTACCCATCCTTATCTGCGACACACGCCGCAGGTAGGCCAAAAGCCTGTTCAATATCTTCCTCGGGTATCACATAAACAACTAATATAGGATCTATATATATACAAAATAAAATATTTTCAGACATTAAATTACACCAACACAGAACTGATTAATGGTATACATCTCTTTACATAGATGTAAATTCTACAGTTTAGACTGTAATGGTATTTGTGTGATTATAGTTATTTCAAGGATAAATAGTTATTACATTGTAATAATTTACCCCCTTCAAAAAATATAAAAATCTGCTTTACATGATCCAATATTATTTATGATCATGTGCTCTTCAACAGCCATGTTTATCAAAGTAATAACTATCAAAAATATCATCTATTCAAATGTATATTCTACAGTTAAATAGAGCAACACACAACTTGTCAATTCTGTAATATACTTTAAACTGTCTAATTATATTTTATTTTGAATTTCAGGAAAAATAACACTGAATAACAAAACATCTTTCCACTATAACAAAAAAAAATTACATCAACAAGATGATAATATGGGAAGCCATGTGCCAACCAGGTAAAATTGTTCTACATCTAGTGGAAGTATTTCTCTGTCACAACTAGCCCCAATCTCTCCTACATCATTGATATTAATTAAATAAAAATTATTTCTTGCCTGTTGAATCCTGAGGAAACTGTAAATGTCATTTCTGATGATAAAGAAGGTAATGGAGTATCACCAAATAAGATATCAGAAGATATGCCATTGTCAAAAGTAAATAATGTATCCACCTAAAGAATAATTAAAAAAATCATTTATAATATTGATACAAACAATTATAAAAATATTTTATATAATATTCAAAAAAATTATTAGGACCAACAAATAACAAATAACAAATTTTTCAACTTATATTTGTATATAAGTTGAAAAATTTTGGAGAATAATATTGATACAAACAATTATAAAAATATTTTATATAATATTCAAAAAAATTATTAGGGACCATCATATATATATTTGTATATAAGTTGAAAAATTTTGGAAATAAAGGATTTATAGAGAGAAAACCAAAATTTTTTTTTGTAAAATTTAAGACTGTCTGTACAGTTAGCATTATATCTTAAGTCTACTGACTTATATCTGTCATTAATTCAGTCAAATTCAATAGATTTATCACTTGACCTTTGTCATTATTTGATTTTATATATCTTTTTATTGAAAATTCAAAATAATCAATTTCGAATTTATTCAAAATGATCAATATTCATTCATACCAGGCAAGATATTTATTTGTTAAATTGATATATTATATAAACATTATCCAATTTTGAATGAAATTTGCATATATTGTTGTTATTGGGATTTGCTACTAAATAATCAAAATTGATTTAATCATTTTTAGCACACAATACTCTAGTAGATCTCAATAATATATGTAAATTTCATTTAAATTGAATAATATTCACAAACATTTTGCCTGTATGATTGAATATCAATCATTTTTAATATAACTGATTTTCTAAAGCAATTATTCTCAAATGTGGCCACCAGAAAATTTTAGTATGATTATAAGAAAATATTTTAATGTCTAAATTGGGAATAAAAAAAATGATGATGGTGGAAAAACCTTTGTGCAAAACTGGAAACATTATGATGATAGTTTATCATCACAGTTGAAATAAGTATGGAAACTGAGCTCATCTGTAAAACTGTATCCAACATAATGATATAGTGTATTTGAAATCAATATTTATAACAATTAAGTACATATTTTTTTAATTAAGCAAAAAACAAAATTCATTCAAAAATAGTAATTTACTTATATATCAGAAGGTAGATGGCATAAGGATATAATTTTACATAAATTAAATCAAAATGAAATTTGAATCATTTAAAGGAGAGCAACTATAGATCAAATGTCACTAAAAGACAACATCTTATATTGGTACTGTTTCCAAGATGTAAGGCTACAAAGATTCTTGACATCATTCTGTTCAGGTTAGGTTAGGTTAATTAGTTTATGCTGCCATATCCTCATGGGATATACTGTATCTGGCAGCGGCCACTTGTAGAGCCCATCACAGGCTGGCCAACACCCGTAATGGGGTCAACCAGATGGTTGAAGGATGGGGTTCAATGGGCCAGGCCCGGACCCCTCCTGAAAAACTGGAGGTGTGGGACCCGGATCCTCCAGGGTGGTAAGCCAAAACTTTACCATGCGGCCATCTGGCCGACTCATTCTGTTCAGACTGAGTAACATAATTCCTCTGAGAGGATATATAATTCATCTTCATTTCTATTTTACTTTTTATTTTATTGCTATTATAAATATAGCAATATGAAAAATGTCTTGCAATAAAAAAATATTACTATATCATAAGATTTGAAAACTACTGCTATTTATTGACAGTATACTTGATAAGTAGTAGATAACTAACAGATAAAAAGTAATTGTAAAATGCAAATCAAGTTATCCTGCCAGTAACTGCAGTAGTTAACTTGACGTTAACTGGAACTTTATCAAGATACTATAAAATTAGGCCTAAGTCTTACCAGCTCCGAGTGATTAAATATTCTAAATATTTTTATAGTCAAATTCATCTTTAATATGCTAATATAAAACAATGAAATGTCAATGAAATAAAAGAGAGAATGATCAATCCTTATTTATTGACACATAAATAAACATTTTTCTAACTTTTCTATTTTTCTAATCTTATAATTTCTGTTTTTATTTCATATTATATACTGTAGTATTTTATCAGATTATTGTTATGTATTACAAAATATTTTATTATATTTTGTAATTTAATTATAGTAAAATCTGTCTAAGTTGGACACTGTACAAGCCAGAAACCTGCTCAACATGGAAAATATTTTTATTCCCGAATAACTTCCATAGAAATATCAAAGAAATTATATGTCTAACGTGGAAATGGAAAGCATTTTAAAATTTCACTGAATAAAAGAACACCTGTGTAAGATGGAAAATAATTTTTTCCATCTTATGAAGGAAAAAGTGGTTTTGAATTTGAAACCATTAGTTAACCTGAACAAGGAATGGAAGAATTTTCTGAAGTATCGCACATTGATAGAATTTAGACATTTACAGGACAGCTTGAAGACATTAATATGCAGATAAATATTGAAGAATATGTCAACATTGATAAAAACTTTTTAATAGAGGAAGGTTATCAAATTATGAGTGATTTTATCCAGTCAAGAAGAGAATAAAATTCTATAAATGAAGAGGCTGGACACTGTACAAGCCAGAAACCTGCTCAACATGGAAAATATTTTTATTCCCGAATAACTTCCATAGAAATATCAAAGAAATTATATGTCTAACGTGGAAATGGAAAGCATTTTAAAATTTCACTGAATAAAAGAACACCTGTGTAAGATGGAAAATAATTTTTTCCATCTTATGAAGGAAAAAGTGGTTTTGAATTTGAAACCATTAGTTAACCTGAACAAGGAATGGAAGAATTTTCTGAAGTATCGCACATTGATAGAATTTAGACATTTACAGGACAGCTTGAAGACATTAATATGCAGATAAATATTGAAGAATATGTCAACATTGATAAAAACTTTTTAATAGAGGAAGGTTATCAAATTATGAGTGATTTTATCCAGTCAAGAAGAGAATAAAATTCTATAAATGAAGAGGATGGCAGTGAAAAAGAATTGGGAAGAGACTTTCCAGAAACAGAAAAAATATGAAATTTTGCTAATGCTACAAATAAATTGGGTTTGTTAGAATTTTTTTAATATTTCAGTTGCATGCAAATTACTGAAAAACTTTTGCAAATATGTACAATGATGGAAAGAGAAGTATGTTTAAGTAAACATGCAAAACAAAAACTCTTGACAAAATGTAGAAAAGAAACTTTTGTTATTTTTGTACTTAATACAAATACTATATATAAGAACCGAATACTGAAGAACTGAAGAGTGAAATTTTAAAATAAAACTTGTAGTTCAGTCCTACTTGTTGCATGTTTTTCTAATACAGCATTATATGTCCAGTTTATTTGCTTTTCAAAAATACCCTATGCATTTTATTATATAGGCTAATACAGTAATTTGGTGCTATATTTTATTTATAAATTACCAAAATATGTACTATTGCAATAACAATGTATTGTAAATGCATTAAATGTCATTTGTTTTTATTCCAGAGTGAAATCTGTATAAACTGGAAAACTGTCTAAGGTGGAAAAATTTTCTGGTCCCTTGGGATTCCAGCTTAGACAGGTTTTACTGTATATTATTATATTAATTATGTTAGATTTTTATTAAAATACTTACTTTCCATTCCATGACTGGTTTAACAGCTAAATAATTAACATTTTCACATATTTATTATATATAATCCTTATAAGCTTTTCTTGATAGAAATGAATTATTAACTAGAAAAAATAAAAATTTGATAAGTATGCATAAAATATTTAATTTTCTTAGTTATAAATTAAGATCTGAAATATATATTTAGAATGCATACAGTAGGTCCCTAACTTATGCAGTTAATTTATCCAAAAAATTTCTGCATAAATCAAAAACCATATAAGTTCAATAAGATGTCTCTCTGGATGGTCATTAAAAATAAAAAAACTTAATTTAAATAAATGTAAATTTAATATTATTAATATTTGGTTCAATTAATATAATTAATAATGAATTTACCATAATAGTTGCAATTTATTTATACAGTATTAAGTATTTGTATAGAACAAATATACTTCACAGGATACCAAATATCTAGAACTTTGAAATAAAATTAGTTTTGAATACCTGCATGTGTGAACAAATTATTTATTCTATGAGCTTTTTAAGTCTATTGGAAAGATGAGGATGAAAAGGATGAGAATAGGAACAATGTAATGAGTAAGTGTGAAAAAATAACAAATCTGTTTGAAAGAGGTCAAGTACAGTTGGTACACTTTCAAGTGTACTAATTGCATTCATAATCTCAATATAGTATAAACTCTAGTATTAATGGACTCATGGTTGAAATACTGAAATATGGTGGAAGCATGTTGTAAAGTGGGTAAGATATTTATGCAAGGTATTTTATGAGTGTAAATAATTCAGCTCAATTATTAAAAGTAGAAAATAAATTTATTAA
>AYEL01070604.1:0-27410 GCA_000484575.1 Olivierus martensii | reverse complement strand
AGTCTACTAAAGGCTGGGTTTCACAGGCGTAAAACGCGATGTAAATACGTCAGAGTATTGATACTGATGTCACTTTCGCTTTATGGCTAGACGTTTTATAATTATAATTATTATTTTTTATATACAATATATATATTTTGATAATTAATAACGTGGCACCATTAATTTTCCCTTTTCTACTTAAACTGTAGATAAATTTTGCAGTTGCAGTTAGCGATAAAAATTCCGATTTGGGTTAAATTTTCAATTAATTTGAATGTAATTATCTTCCTGCACGCGAGTTTATTTAATTATAATTAAAATCTAGTAATTAAACCGAAATCATTTTAGTAGTATTTTGAATAACAGAGAGCAGCGGGTACCACATTTTAATAATTTTTCCACTAAAATTCATAACTACTAAACGATAAAATTGAACTATATTCATCTAACGATTATTAGAAAAATAGAAAGAAAACATGGAAAATATTTTATTTAACTTTTAATAATGGAAACAAAATCAACTTTCACGAATAAAAATCTCGGATAAACGTTATTTTCAGTACAGTCATACCAGATTTTAAGTCGGTTTTTTTGTTAATTGGGAAAAAAGTCTACTAAAGGCTGGGTTTCACAGGCGTAAAACGCAATGTAAATACGTCAGAGTATTGATACTGATGTCACTTTCGCTATATGGCTAGACGCTGCGTCTTTACGCAGAAGTTCACTCTTGTTCAACTTTTTACGCTGCGTACCTCGACCATTTATTCAATCGGAGTATGAGCTGGTTATTGAAAATTATTTAGAAGCTTAAAAATGTTATTAGCGACGTTAGGAGCTTATTTATAGGGGTCTAGATCGTTTTTTAAAGAGCTTATTCGATTTAAGTCGCGCGTTTTGGAACAAATTAACGACGTAAGGTGAGTATGACTGTGCAATACGAACAGATAACGATTTATTTTTTATTGACTTTATCTATAAACATTTAAATTGGAATTTGTCTGTCATATAATGCTAGATAAATAAATTTAATTTAAAGAAGTTTGTATTCATGATTATAAGATTTGTTTTATCTTTGTACTAACTTTGCCTGCTTATTTTATTCTAGAAGTATAGATTTTACTGTAGAATTTTAAATTACAACTCATCACGCTAAAATATATTTTCCTTTTTAATAGTCGTGCTATATATCTCCAGCTTATCGTCTGAAAACTTAGGCTTTTATAATCACTCGAGAGTGAATTCAATTTTTCTCTTTCTAAAATATTAGCTTAATATATATATATATATATCAATATTCTTAAATGTGGCTATCGAACAATATATAACAATTTATGATATGTCATATTTATAAAAATTATGCTGATGTAAAAAAATAATTTCTAAAATTCAAAAATTTCACTAAAATCCGAACGATAGAAAAGAAACTTCTAATAATATTTTTGCTTCATCACAAGAAAAATTTTACATCACACCATATCTGACAGTAATTATTCTATTCAAATACATCAGGTAATTAAAAACTGTTTACACAGTTTTGATTAAAACAAAACATCTTTTTTTTTAACGAGTGATATAATGAAAATAAATTTGTACTTATTTTGTACAAGAAAATCTTTAAAAAATTTTAAATTTACCAAGTTTAATCCGTGGTTCTTCCAGACTTCATTCCTTTCTCAATAGCTTCTAATTAATTTTTTCTTTTTCTTTTTTTTACGCTTTACTTTCGTCATTAATTAAATATTTTTTATTCTTTCTCAAAAATTTTTTTGCAACAACTTTATTATAAATTTTATTTTATTTTTTATTTAAATTTTCTTTATTGAAAATTCATTATGTGTCTATAAATTTATAACCTTTTTTTTTGTTAGTGAAAATTATTATTCTATAAAATTCGAATCTAAATCTTGAAAATTTATTCTAGTATTGCAAAATTCATTCTTTACAATATTTTCTCTCTTCATTCTGCATTCCAACTTCACTTCAATTTTATTGTGGTGATATGAATTTTATTCTAATCCTACGAGTTTCATTCTGAAGGATTCGATTTTTCTAAAAACGCTTTTATCTCTATCGATCATGGAAATTTTATTTGAGAGCTTTACCAAATTAACTTAATTTTATTATTTAGAGTAATGAAAAGAATGACTGTAACAGAATTAAATCGAATAATAAACATTTTAACATAGTTGGGTACTGAGCTTGGCATTGTATAATGCGTGTTGTAGAACAGCCTGGAGGAAGGGATGTTCAATAAGAGCCGTCACTTCAATCTGTTCTCTTCTCTATTAAACTGAAGGAATGGATTCTAGTTTGACTTTTTTTTATCCTGAATTATCTGATTCTCGAAATAACCCAGTTAAATAGATAATACATTAAATTCTTTCATTGTAAAATACATACGCATGTATAACTAACCAAAAATTTGTCCCAGATAGTTTTTATATATTAATATTTTTATTATTCATACCTGTGTTAATAAAGCTAGTGATACGAAGGATAAATGACTTTCTTTGCACGGTTAAGGAAGAGTAAATGCTTTTTGTTCTTATCAGAAAGCAATAATATCTGGTCATCTGGTGTGGCTGAGAGTTTTTTCGAACAATCAGAAACTCGGATGTCTGCGACTGTTTTATCGAAATGGTTATCAAAGTCATTCTTTTATCAGATCTATCTTTAGTTGGGGATTTTAACATTTGTGTTGGGAGAATATCGTCTTTCTTCACACAAATTGCTAATCAATGAGCGGAAAAGATCAGATCCGGTGCTTCCATCTGTTGCTGCTTTACAGAGATAAAATTTTCGAATTAAATACTCATCTGTAAACTTAACAATTTTCGATCTGTGAAGAAAATTATTAGTTGAATCTTGACTTATTTTCGCTACCAAGAATATAACGAAATGGTAATAGAAAGGAACCAGTTATGAAAAGCTATATACGCTTTTTATATCCAGAAAAAAAATCCTTCAGTACATATTTATCTACATGCTTTTAATTATTATTAAAGTTTTGGAATATCTAATAACACGCATGATTAGAATCTGCATACCAAGAAATTAAAACTTCTTTACAATGGTTGAAGCATGATAATCGTATATAAACAAATTATGTGCAAATTAACGTTTCTATGAGCCAATTGATCAAAATTTTTATTTATATATAATATACTATATATATAAATATATATTAATATATTTTTATAATTAATTTTATCCATACAATATATACTTGGTAATGCAAAATTCATTTATAATTTATTTAACTTTATGTATAAATAAAAATATCTCTTTAAAATTTTATTAATCAAGGATCTGAAATGCAAAAATTTATGTAATTAAAACAAATGGATATATATTTAAATATGTTATAAAGTTATCTGTAAGTAATAACTGATGATGGTATAATTTGTAATAGTAATATTAAAATAAATTTTCACAATATTCTTACTATATAAAAAAGAATAATTTATCTAAAATTTACTTAGATTCGTTAAAATAAATACAGTACTACAGAATACAGTACATTCTGGGTGTGTTTCAAAATAGTTACAAGTGGCGAGTCATCAATGATCATCTTCTTGATGTTGGAACAAGCAAATTTTTGAAACGACTTGTTGAAAGAAAATGATCAGATAGATGCTATCTTGGTGGTTGAAAAAACAGCACAACATAATGAATAACAGTGGTAGAATGGAGAAGCGTTTTGTTTATGATTAAATTTTTTTATATATTTAATATTAACAAAATAAAGCAGTAAAAAATTTTTTAAATGAAGTTATATGTAATGTAAAGCCATATCACATAAATAATTTAGAACAAAAGGAAATAATTGTAAGCTGAAAAATTCATGAAGCAGTAATATTTTTGGTGAAGTTATAGGGATATATAAATTTTAGCAAGAAATACTTAGTGTAACAGAATCACCTTTATGTTTTTATTAAATATTTAGAATAATAATATATTTATATATTTTAATGTCCTAATAATATATATAAAAATGTTCAATTGAAATGTGCTGAATGTATTGACAGCTTGTCATTCTATAATCCTGTCTACTTCTCCACGAATGTGCGACTTTTCACTCCACTACTTAATACTGTATCAACAATCTAAATATATACTGGCTAGACTGCTCAATACTAGCAACAAATGAAGCCATTGAATTGGTGGGATTATGTGATATAATAGTGCATATTGGGATTTTTATTAATTATTTGGATCTAGTCTTCATATTTACTAACATAAATGGGATACGTTTGGACACCAAAACAAAGGCAATTTGCTATATAGTCGATTTTACGACGTTGCTGATGTAACCAATGTAGCGGGACGGTTTCACTTGTTGCTAGCATTGAGTAGCCTATACAGTACTGGATTGCCTGCTCAATGTTAGAAAAATGAGGCCGTCTGCCACCGTGCTAGACGGTACTTTCGCGAACGTACATACGGCGATATAGCAATTGACTTAGTTTTGGTGGCCAGACGTATCCCATTTATTTTAGTAAATGTGATAGCCAGATTCTAATAATTAACAAAAAGGTGTAGAACCCCAATATGGAGTATTAAATCATTTTATTATTATAATTTTTTTATAAATATACATTTTCGATCATTTCGAATAAAGTGTGCAAAATACTCCAAATTTCCCATTTTGCTAATCGTTTAATGTTTCGAGGAAGGAGAAAAATAGATTTAAAAGCCATCGAGGGTGAATTGTTAAAAAAAAGTAATATTATGTGTATTTTATGCTAAAGAAAATTTTATGAAAAAATAGCAAGCACAAATGAAGGGAATAAAATTTTATTTTTTGACAAAGATTATAATCAAACAATAAACGAGGGAATAATTACACTATTAATACCAAATAATAGCCAATAATTCTAGCAATACTAAATAAACATTATTTTAAATTTAATAAGGATATAATTGTTGGCTATTATTTGATATTGAACTTTAATACTTAACTTGTATTAATTGTATGAACTTTAAACTTTAATAAGGCTTTCTTTATGCATTATTGAAAATAATTGCCTTATTCAATTTCTGTCTCAAAATGCTACATTGCCCTGCATCAACAAGGTTAAATGTTTTGCATATGAATGTAGTCTGATTTCAATATATGTTACAGTTATTTTACTTATTAATTGAGTTTCATGCAGAACAACAAAAGGTTTTCTTGGGTGGAGCCTAATGGCTGAACCATTTACCATGATAAAGATGTTAAGTATCTGAGAGATTGTTCAAATAATATCATCTAAATAATTTTTATTTTCCATTTATAATAGTTGTTTAAAACCTTTATCAAAAGGATTTCTGATATTTAAAATATCAAACAATTGATGCAAAATTCTAATAAATTTAATAGTTGCTTCACACCTTTAAAAATCAGGGTGTTTCATTATTAATAAATAATGCAAAGCATCAGCGACACTAGACCTAAGTGCTTTTGCAACCAATTTTACATTCTTGCCATTTTCAGTATGTGACATGGATCTAAAAACACAGCATCTGTTCCAATCACAGGATGTTTAAACGATGATTTCAGTGAGTCAAGATTTTCTACACAGAATCATTTCCCCCAATTGATTTAAATTTTGGTTATTTACATCATCGCAAGAGAGAAAATGTATGGTAATTCCTACCACACTCAACTTTTCTAAATACACTTTTATAATTTGTGCCTGGAGATTGGCTAATAATTTTATTAAAAAAAAGTAAGATATAGGGAATTTAAAATTATCATTCAGAATTTTCATCAAGTGATACTATCATAAAAACTAAAGCTTCTGTAACTAATCCTTCAGTATTGGCGGCCGGATGCCCGAATAGTAACGCTGTCGGCGAGCCACGCAGGAGGACCCGGATCACGTCCCGGATTTTTTCGGGGTACTGGGCCCAGCCCGATGATCACCATCCAGCCCCATCCACGTGTGTGGATACAGCCCGTGATTGGAACCCTTCACCATCCGGCTCCCTCCATGGGTGTAGATGCAGCCCGTGGTTGGAACTGGCCATCCCCCTAATAATTTCCCTGATTGGAAAGGGAGCGTAAAATATGCAAAAAAAGTCCATCACTATCAACATCAACTATAGTCTACATTTCAAGTCAATATAGGCCACTTTTTTACCAAGACTTGCATTATAGGAAACTTGCTTTCTAATTGACATGGAATAGTATTAAAATATAATTATTATTTTAAATTTGGAACTCTGTATTGGCAATACTTGTACTAAGAACCTCATATGTGCTGGAGGTAGAAACAGGTGATTTAGGTTTTAGCTGTAACAGAGGAAAGAGGAATAAAAGCATTAAAAACCAAGTGTAAGTGAATTTAAACATATAACTATCATGACTTGTTCTTTAAAGTCAGGTTAGTTATATTAAGTCGCTATATCCTCATGGGATATTCTGTATCTGACAGCGGCCACTTTATAGAGCCCATCACAGGCTGGCTAGCACCCATGATGGTTCAACCGGATGGTTGAAGGATGAGTTCAACAGGCCGGGCCCGACCCCTCCTGAAACACTGATGGAGGTGTGTGACCCGGATTTTGACTCCGGATCCTCCAGGGTGGTAAGCCAAAGCTTTACCATGCGGCCATCCGGTCGACTGTTCTTTAAAGATAAAATTATCTACGCGTAACGCATACCTTCCACACAGCAATAATCCATTTAAAAAGAATTTCAGGCCGATTATGAGAAACCTATTTATGCAGACAAATTATGTCGGATTGGTATATCGTAAGATTTTATCAAACTAAATTGAAAATAATAAAATAACATTTCCTCACTTATGAAAACTGTGACTTCTATTACCTGGTCTTTGCTGCTTTTACATCCAAATGCTACACAATATATACTCATAGCGCAATAAAGCAGAAATAACCCACTACAAATAGCAAGAAACGTTGTATTCAGCAAACAACCCAGCTCACGTCGCCATCCTGTAATACGGCTGCACCCAGTGGCTTCGTTTTTTCTGGAGACATACCATTAGTGCAGTATATTCAATATTTAATTACATCGATATCCAAAATGCATGCAGTATTTGATCCTGATGCACAAAATATCTTTAAATAAAGGTCACATGTTCTTGTTCTATTAAAAATCTATCCCATCTTATCTCCGATTGAAATTTGAGGGTTTATAAAGTTCACTTTTTAGTAACTATTTATCTAATATTCATCCCAGTTGAAATGTACTGAATTTCTTGACATAGGATTTCAAACATGTCGGTAGATATAGCGTTCTATATGCCTAGAATTCATTCTTCACGATTGAAAATTTTTAAGTAAATGACGATAAATTAATGATTGCAAAATAAAAATAAATAAATAAATAAATAAATGATAATTTTCATCTTTATATATATTAGATACTGATGATTGCTAAATAATAGGGTTATAACAATCCCGACCCAAGCTGTCTATTCTTGTAGAGGGGTAAACCAGATTATAGAAAACGGGAATAGGCGAACCAGACCAAGATCTCATGAATAAATTTTCCAAAACATGTAACTCGGAATTCAACACACATCTTTGGTTGGCCAGACGGCCACGGTGGAAATATGGGAATTGAACTCGGATCTTCCATATGATGGAGCTTACACCCTGGAGGGTTCAGACTCAATTCTCAGGTTTAAACACCACCAGAGTGTTTTCAGAAGAGGTATGAGTCCGGCCAATTGAGTCCCATTCTTCAACCTTTCCGGCTGACTCCATCATGAGTGTTAGTCAGCCTGTAATGGGCATGTAAAGCCCATTACAGGCTGACTAACACTCATGATGGGGTCAGCCGGAAAGGTTGCCGCCATCATAAAAAAAAGTGGCTGCCGCCAGATAATGTATATACTTTGTGTGATATGGCGGCTTAATTACAATAATGTAACCTAATCATAAAAAAAATGTACCAGTATTTCAGATGTATCCTTGCAAACAATAGTGGTGAAATGCTTCTCAATTTATTTGAACGTAATTTGCTATCATTTAAATTGGCCTCGTGATATTGCAGCAGTTTTCATCGAAAAAACTTTTTCTTTTCTGTTTTTTTCCCAACGTTTTCACCAGAAAGTTATTAATCTTCAGCCAGATGGTCTATCTATAAAGCCTGGTTTACCACCAAAAGAACTGGCGGCCGGATGGCCGAGTGGTAACGCTATTGGCGTGCCACGCAGGAGGACCCGGGTTCGCGTCCCGAATCTGGTATCGCCTGAAAAGTCTTTTCGGGGTGCTGGGCCCTGCCCGGTGATTCCCTCCGGTCCCCTTCCATGGGTGGGAGTGCAGCCCGTGGATAGAATTGGCCTCGCCACTTAGTAATCTCACTGATTGGAAAAGAGCGTAGGAAAAAAAAAAAAACGAATAAACCCGAAAGAACTAAGTTCAATTCCCAGGTCCCATATCTTCAGAATATTTTATAGAAAGGATTCGCTCCCTGCTCTTTGAACATCGTTCTCCATCTTACAACTAACCCTATCAGAAGGTATAGCTAACCCATGATGGATACTAGAATGTCCTTCCGATTTAACTTACATTTTCTAGACGTAGGTTACTATAGCTGGAAAGCATAAGTTAGATTGGCGACTTAAAACAAGGGAAAAAATTATTAATTTGCGAACGGCGATAGGATTGACCTCATGGAAATTCTTCGGCTTTCAAGCAAGAGAACTAGGAATTGAATCCGAATCCTTTTCCTTGAAAAACTTCTACTGTACAAAAGATACGGGCCTGGTCCGATGATCCCTGTTTCTGCAGTGCGGCCTACCACTCCAAGAATTTGAGCGATCTATAGCAGTGGTCTAATCTCCTTTCTACTTTGTAACCGTTAAGTTTGAAAGTGTTGTCATCTAATGATCAAAAAATGAATGAGGCATGGTCTAGTTTTTCATTGTTTTTAACTTAAAAACTTAACTTAGAACTTCAAATATCTTATAAACACACCAATCCATACATAATCAATTTGCATGGATTTATGTTCTGAATATGACTTTTTCTGTGGTTTAATGTCACTTTCTATCTGATAGGTACTAAGCGATGGACAATTCCATCGTCCACCATAGGTCTCCCACACACATAGTTGGGTCAGTTATCAGGTGGAGGATAGAAACCTTATCCTCCACTTGATAACTGACCCAACTAGGTTTCTTGAGTAAGGCCTGGAATCTTATTGAAAAAACTGCAATATGGAAACTGAATCCAAATTCTTCAGGGTGGAAGCACAGCACGTTTCCACGCCGCCATCCGGAGGATCATATGATATCCCATGTTGATATTCAGAAGTTGTTTCTGTATGAAATACTTTAATTATGATCACTCTCTTCTTTTGACTTTACATAACTATGTTTTGTTATTTAATAACGGAAAATTTCTTTTGCATACTTTGGAAAAAATAGTGTTTCTGTCAAATTTCGATCATTTGATGCTTTTTCAGATGACTTTGAACAGTAATACTTTAATCGGACCGCTTTTCATTTCCAAAGTATAAATCAATGATATAACTGAATAAGCCAAATCTTATGGCAATGAAATTTTATGATAAATGCGATATTCTTTTTTAACGGCACTTTCCAATCGTTGCTGATAGTCGGCCGGATTGGCCGCGTGGCGAGCTTCGGCTTTCCACTCTGAATGACCCGGTTCGAGTCTCGGGTCCCACCCCTTGTAAGTAATTTATTATAGAGTCCGGCTCGGCCCGTCGATCCCCGTCCTTCACAATCCAGCTGACCTTTCCGCAGGGGTGGGCAGTCTGTGGAAGGGCTTGTTTCACCGCGCCACATAGTATTCTACCAGAATGAATTGTGACGTCATCTGTTGACAAAATGTCGTTGCTGATACCTAAGAATAATGGCGGAACCAATTTTGATCCAAAGAACAGGCTGCTCACATTTTGAAGAGCTCAAGTGAATAATAAGGGAGAAAGATCAACGGTCGAGCTTTATCTCTCAGATAAATTTCCTAAATTATAGCCATCGATGGTTAAAGCACACTGATTTTCGGGGTATGCAAAACCCCGAAAATCAGTGTGCAAAACCCATCCTTGGGAAAATCCAACGATCGAAAAACCGAAGGATTTCGATATGCTCTCTCTGAACAACCCAATCATATCTGTTTTTAATAACTTTTGTGTTACTTAAAAACTATTTTAATATTTTTCTATTTAATAAAAATTATTTATAATATAAATTTTTATAACAATTTAATTTCTATATAAAATTTTGATGCTATATTTTGGCGCTTCTGTTTTCCAGTAAGGAATCAGTCAAATCTATTTGTATTAAAATGGCTGCTGAAGAGAAAAAAAACGTGAAGCAGGAGAAAGAAAAGAAATTAACCCAAGAACAAATTATAAATGGCTTTAATCAGTTGAGGCAAGAGCAGAGAGCTTTAGTTGCAAAACTTGCTGAATTAGAATTAGAGTTGAGTGAACATAGGTAACTAAGATTTATCTTTCTAACAGATGGCATTTAAGCCTACTTTTACGGAATTGACAATAAATTCATGAATTTAGCATTACAATTATTTATTCTGTATATATGATTTTGTATATATCTTGAAATATTTTGATCAAATTAATTATATATTCAATCTTCAAGACATACTTATCCAATTTTTTAACTTCGTAATTATTACCCAAAAATATAAGCCGATAAGCATAGCAATGAAGTAAAACATTTTAATCTATTCTCCATATTATAATCCGCATCATTGAATATTGAATGTATTTGTGCTGATATTTATAGCTTCCCGATTCTGTTCGATAATTGAGACATTTTAATCATGAGCAAAGTAGATACTATGTTATACCAACTAATATGTTTGAATGTTTGTAAGAGCACAAACATTTCAATATGTGACATTTGAATTCCAATATTACAAATGTTAATATACCAACATTTAGGCTATTGAAGAATTCAGTCTTCACACACAATTCAAATAAGGATTCTTTAATCAACAGAATCTAGTTTGAATCTTAGTTTTTTCTGTGCACATTGTTACTTTGACAAATATGTTGAATGAAAGTGCTCTGATAGACTGAATGTTTGTTTTTCTCATCAGCTACAGCCCAGTCATTGCTTCATTATCGATTTATTATATATTTCAATGGTATACCATTTCAATTACCCAATATAATCAGTGTATGAATTATAAGTAGTAACTCACAATTGAAATCTTAACCAAAATAATCACGCAATAGCAAATGTATAAAAAGCAAAAGCACAGAAACAAAATAAAAACTTTTTTGTTAAAAGTCATAAATTAATATTAAATGAGATTTTGAAATTAGTTAATGAAAAGAATTTTTAGATTAAAAAAGACCATATGAAAATTTATTATGTTTTAATTCATGTCTTGTGATTGCAACAATAGAAATAAAAGTTAAAACAACCAAATCTAATAAAAGACAGTACAGTTGAAAAAATTCTATATTTTTTAAATAAATTGAAAATACAGTGGATTCTGTTTAATTTGAACACGTTAGAACCAAGCTGTTTGAATTATATACAGTGGATTCTGCTTAATTGGGACATGTTGGGACTAAGCTATTTTGATACAGTGGATTCCGCTTAATTGGGACACATCGGGCCAAGCCATTTTGTTTCAAATTAAGCAGCTGTCCCAATTAAACAAAGTAATAATAAATTCTAAAATATGTAATTCTGTAATAAATTCTAAAATAAAATATGTAATTCATAGGTAAATAAATAGGCAAAAACTAAAATAAAATATGTAATTCGTAGGCAAATAAATAATAGGTAAAAAAACTGAAGTAGTAATAAATTCTAAAATATGTAATTTGTAGGTAAAAAAATAGTAATTAGGTACTATTTTAATGCTTTATTAAAATAGGTACCTAATTATTAGCTTTTTAGCAATCTCCTCTGATTTTGCTTTCAACACTGGGTTGACAATATTCATGCCCTGTCCACAAATTATAGAAAACCATTGATCAAATGCTTCTTTGACTTCTGGATCCTTTCCATTGTGCTTTCTTTTGGATATTCCTGGAATTTATTTCTATAATGCCCACTCCTCATGCAGTTGATTTTTTTAGTTGTAGGAGACACCCTATAGTAGACTTTGTACTAAAGAATGGATGTTTATATTAATGTGGCAACAGTGTGTCGGCAATGTGTATGTAATAAGATGATAAAAAACGACCCACTCCATTGTGTTAGTCTGTATTGTCTTGTAAAAAGGTTTAATCTGAAAAATTACTGGTACAATAAAATATTATAATTTTTATATAAGGATTTTTTTAAGAAAGCACATAATAAGTATTAGTGTACGTAGTGTTTCCATACTTTTGAAAAATCCCTAAAATATATCAAAAATTGAAGATTCCTTTTCTGCTATTATCCCAATTAAGCATTTAAATTACTCTACTAAAAATAACAGAAATACAGCTCACTTGGTCAGGGAAAAATAATCTGTAAACATCAAAAACGACGGAGTGAGCAGTAATTCTGTTATTTTTAGTAGTGTGTGGAAATTATGGAGCAGCGTAATAAAGATTTTGCTAAGCATTTAAATTATTTATTAGTTTATTAGTTTGGTTTCTGTTCTTTGAGATTTGTCACAATTAAGCAGAATACATTGTATATGCAAATTCAAACTAAAATTTTTAATATTTAAGTCTTTTAATTAGGTCATTAACTTTATCCCAGTACATTATCATGCATTCCTTATTATAAAATTTTCAGCTCAATTGTATTTGATGTGTGGAGCCTTCTGGTTTGTCAGGCACAGGCTTAAGCCTTAAATGCCTTAATCAGGATTTCTGACACCAGTTGGGTTTAAATGTGTCCCAACAACACAGTATGATTCTGGCCAAAAAACGCGGTTGTGGCGTGAGTAAGGATGAGACAGGAGAGGCAGTAGACACAATAAGTCACACAACTCAAATTAACATTAACAATAAACATTTAATGAGAGAGATTCCTGTACATTATTGTACATATTAACAACTCAATACATCGGTAGGAAGGACAAATATCTTATTATAGATCGATGATCAGTGAACGTTTTTAACTTAGTCCTTTGGTGCTGATGAGTGATGTGAAATGGAGATCGACGACTGTCTTTCGGCTTTCAAAGTAAGTTTTGGTATATTTGTAGAAGATAAGTAGGATGACTTGGAGATGGAACTCTGAAGTCAATGTCGGTAAACTGACGAACTTGGACTAGGAGAGCGACGGACAAACCAGGAAGACGACGGCTGTCGGAAAACAGGTGGAAGACCACGGAAAGATGAGGAAAGACGATCAGGAACAACTAGGAAAGACCTCGCCCCTTTGTTCAGTGGGTCCTTATATCGTTGACCGTCTCCTCCCCTCATCAGTCAAAAGGCAGGCAGTCTGGGCTTCAAGGTGATCGTTCTTGGCCCGAGTTTCTCTCTCGGACCTTATCTAGACCTGATAATTCGGGTCATAAATCCATAATTGTCACCCAAATGACGATTGTTTTCGATGTGGTTTCCAGTGCAGTCCCCTTATCTTCGAATTTTATGATAACTATGATTGTTCTTGTTCTTAATTATCGACTTTCGTACGTGATGTTTTTCACTAGTAACATTTATAAGTGATATTAATTACGATGTTTTCGACTTTCGTTGAATCAAGTGACCCTTGCAGTTCCTTTTGTCCGACCATGCGACTCACAATTAATGTTGTTTTCATCTTTCTTCGAATCACGTGACCCTCACAATTTCTTCGCCCGATCACGTGACTCTCACAGATGCATTAGAATTAAACTTCTATCTGAATTAAGTGTTAATATTTTAGATAAGCAGTCTCAAACTTGTGACCCATGTCACATTTATTATAATTACAAGAGCATATAGAAATTATTCAGAAAAAAATCAAAATTATTTTTCATGAAATATTTTGAAAATTATTAAACTTCAGTATTTTAATAAACTGTGTTGAAACTGAATAAAATATAATAGATTTGTAAATTAGAAATGAAAGTTTTATATTGAAAAAATTGTATCATTCACAAATAACTTTATAATTTTGAACATGAATTGCACATATCATTAAGGAAATTAATATATAAATAGTTAAATTAATCTTTCAGATTATTTCATTAAAATTTTTTTCTAAAACGCAATTTTAAATGGAGTCTTCCAAGTTCCAACCAATAAGAGATGTTAAAATAGCTCTTTGAAGATAATAAATTTCAGACTGCTGCTTTAGATATAACTAAGCTTATCATCTACTCATGACAATCCACAATAGAAAAAATTCATAATGAATAATGAAAAACTTCTTACTTTAGTTATTAAATAAAAGCAACTAATAAGCCAAATGAGTAAGAAAAATTGTTGTCTATTACAACTGAGGCAGGCTACATGGATAGCTGAAAACGTTTTTGATTAAATGATTTTTCTTAACTCATTTGGATTATTAGTTACTTTTCTTTAAGAAAAAATTCAACTACAAATGTAATTTTAACATCCTTTATTTTTTTTACATATATTTACTGCATTATCAGATTCATTATATTATTAATTAAACATCATCAATATAATAACACTCTTCTGAATTGTAATACCTAAAAACCATCTCATACTGAGTAGGAACTAAAGAATTCAAATAGTAAAATATTTTTGGGTGGCATTGACTTGATACTGATTTGATATATGTTTTGAACTTTCATGTCAAACAATATTACTATAGTTGATTTTGTGCACAAATTTATAAAAATTAAAAAATTTCTGTCTTTGAAAATGGGATGGATTTTAAAATCCAGAGCATTTGTTGATATGGCACATTCATCAAAAATCAGAATTGTCCAAAAAAATCTCAGATGAGTGTTTACCCTATTTAATTTTTATTCTTATATTTCATACAACATACGATAATATTCACTTAATTATGTATGCTGTTCTTAACAATTATCTTGTATGATTTGATTTTGAATATTTTATTATTATTTTTTATTTCGTAAGATTACTTTTGGTGTTCGTGATAGGTTGGGACAGGTATTCTTCTTACCTGAGCCTAAAGAAAGTACTGTTATCAAATGTAGCCAAATAGCTAATATTTCAAGGAAATTTCAAAAAATATATATATCTTGTAAATGAGATGATTCCCAAGACATTTCCAAAATCCAGGACAAACCTTCAACATTCAGGATGAATGGTTATCCTAGATATAACTCAGGAGAGCTGAAAATAAAACACATTATAATAAGAAGTTGCATAGAACAGTAATAACCAATAAAAGTTTGATATCCTGCTAATGGTTTAAAAAAGTTAGTCAGGAATATTAAGTAGAAAAAGTTAGAGTAAGTCATAAGGATTTTTAACATACACTTAATTCTATTTTTACACAAAAGATATGCTCCCAAAGAATACATGTAAAAAAAATTGTGTTAAGAAAATATATAACTATAGAAATTAGAAGATTGGTTCCAGATCTAAAAAATCACCAAAAATAATATAATAAACCATATGAAAAATCATGTTAGAATCTTCTTATTTTTACATGTTGCAGTTTTTATCTCATAAAGATTCCGCATGTATATAAAAATCTATTATATAAAGTAAAGTATCATTTGAAAAGAAAAATAACATGTTACTTATTCATAAACACAAAAATTAGGCAAAATAATATAAGTTACACATAACAGGATTTTGATTTTAACTTTTATTAAATTTTTTATACCTGTTAAACATCAAAAAGTTACTTTTTATTTTAAACACCAAACTCAAAACAAATTCCCTATTGAAGTTATACATATAATTAGGGGAAATTCTCCAGAAAATTCTTTTCTAATTGGAATAAAAACAACATGGAGATAAATAATTCAAAGCAAGTGATGCATTCACTGTAATACAGAAAAATTTTCTTCTTAAAATTTGGTTGATCATATTAAATCAAAAGAAATCAAATAAAAAGAGAATTAAATTTTTTTTCTAATTTGTGTTAAATCAAAATCCTGTAAAAAGAGATCTGGGTGTATTTACAAAATGGACAGAGATTTCATATCCTGTCAAAGAGAGCATATATTGATATAATTCAATATAAAACAATGTGGGATATGCCATTGTTTTTTATTGAATTATATAAACACTAACAAAATCGCTTAACTAAAGAAGAATTGAAATATGCCTCCTTTAAGTAGTTATTTTTATTTCAGTTCAAGAATATTTCCTTAAATGCTATAATAAAATAATTCTTTTATGTGGATCCATTGGGATTGAATTTGGATTCCATGCCTTGGAAAATTTTTTGAATCCAGCCTAGATTGATTTATCTACTATAAAGTCCCAACTGATTGTACTACAGATATGGGTGTGGAATGAATTCCATTATTTAGTAATCAATCAATAATTGGAATAAGCAATGCTAAAAAAAAATTATTTTTGCTAGAGACTTGGACATATGATTATAGCTATATACTTTTTTATCTAATATTTTCTTTATTTTTGCCAGTAGAAAATGTTTCTAGGCATGAGATGTGCTTTTTTCTTATTATATAGAATAAACAGAGTTTATTCAATATTGCTGTACTGTACTACTTTTTAAAAACATGTTGAATATTCAAAGTTTTGGATGGTCATTTCATACTTTCATTTATAACATTGGTCTATAGAAAATTGTTAAGAGTTATGATAGATTTAAATTGACTGAAATTTTTGAATACATTTATATCATAAGTTAGGAATTCCCTGTATGTATTAACAATAAATTATTGTCTTGTTTAAAGTGATTGTTGTATTATTTATATGCTAAGATAATAAATGAACTTAATTTTTTAATAGCCCACTGATGTATGCAATTTAGTTCATTAATAATACGAGGGCCAGATTTACCAATAGGACGACTAGGCTGCGTCCTAGGGCTCCAAACTATCAATCAGTTTTCAACTTTTATAAACTTTTAATATGAAAAAATGGGTTTTTATTAAAGTGCTAGATAGAAAGTTAAAATTTTAAAGGTTTCTTATAAATTAAAAGGAGTCTTTAAAATTAGACATAGCTGATTGGAACTTTTAGGAGCCCCAAAGCCTTGCTCGTTCTAGGCCCCTAAAAATGTAAATCTGGCTCTAATATGAAAGGTAATCTTCATATTGTCCGTCTGCGAAAGCCGTGCTTAGCTAAGATGGATTAGTCCAAACATGAAGGGGAGAGTTGCAGTTGGTATAATGACAGGTGGGAATATTGAATTAATATTAAATTAAGTTCTGCTAAATATACTGTTTCCAACATCAAAACTAATCATTTAGCATTTGACATTACAATAAACTTCTATTCAACTTCAGTTATCTTACATTTGAAAACAGCCATGTGCGAAGCTATAATCCCTGTTTTGTCACTGGACTTGTTCAGTTAGCACACGCATACTTGTGTTGATGGTCACAGCTAATCTGGTTGGACAGTAATACTGCCTTGATTGAGTATGATTGTTTAAGATATTGACAATGAGTCACAGAATTTAATCATTGAAAAATTTTATATGAACTATTAAAGAAAAATTAACTTGATCAGAAATGCATTAAAAATTTCATTAATTTTTAAAATATAGAAAATTCAGTTAAAAAATCAATAATAGAACCAGAACTTATAACAATTTGTCATAGTTTATAATTCATCATCCATTCTGGAAAATTAATTTTTGTTCAACCATTCTAGGAGATCAAATACTTAGAATTGATGACTTATCATTTTTGCCCTAATCCATCATTATTTATAAAATTTTAATTTGTCAGATGGCTGCATAATTCCTTTTTCAAAATTTTTTTATGATTTTGATTCAAAAATATATATATTTTGATATCTATGTGATTTTAAAATTTGTATGTAATTTTGCTGCTATATAATACTTATTAAAAGATTTTATTATAGTTTCATTAATATGTATTTATTTTTATAAGCTTTTTTTAATTGTATTATATTTATTTACAGTCAATTCTCACTATTCAAAGTAGTTACGTTCTGTAAATTCTTCGCGAATACTGAATTAGCGAATAGTGAACCATTATGCCTATGGAAATATAGAGTTAGGTTCCTGAGAACCTTTCTTCCTAACATTTTCATACTTAGTTTTTGTGTGTTTCTATTTATAGACACCTTATTTAATATATATTACATTATTTACAAATAATAACAGTATATGCAGTGTATAGTACTAAATACTGTATTATAATTACAGTAATCTTTATTTAATTTGTTAAAATATTAACCTTAGTAGTAAATAAAATCTTAGATTGATAGTTTTTTGATGTGCAAGATGTTTGATATGACAGCTGACACATTGTCTTCCTGAATTGCGTTGAAAAACTGTGTCAGTCTTGTCTGTGTCGCTTTTTGCCTCAGATCTTTTAAAATTTCAGGATAAGGAGCAAATGCATAGGAAGTTTGGGCACCTAAATTTGAGGCTGCATTCAAGCATAGGGACACATTCTTCTATGGGACCTGTGGATGGTATGAATAGGCTTTTGGCCTACCTGTGCTCTGTGGAGTGAGCATGGATAATTAATGAGAAATTTTTCGGCAAACTAATTCAGAGACTACATTTGGTAACAAATAACTTCCTTTATTACAGAGAAATAGAGTTACATTTGTAAAAGTATTTTTGCCACTCAACGGGAGTCTGCGAATAAGCACGAATGCTCCGCGAATATTGATTTTATGATTATAAATAAGTTTCCGCAAATAGCCGAATACGCGAATATGGAATTTGCGAATAACGAGAATTGACTGTATCTAAGTCATCTGCTCTTTAATTTCTAAAAAGCACAACTATTAATGACTTATAAAAATGTTAATGTTTTATAAAAACATAAAAATGTATTAGTTTTCTATAAAAATTCATTAATATTTTGTAATTTCGAATTATTATTCTAGTGAAAAATTAAGTTTTAAAGATATAGTAAATCAATTCATCATCAATTTTTTGTATTCTTTCTAATGCTGAGGTAGTACCTTAGGTAATTTGTTAATTGACATCATAAAAGGAGGTGAAGCTTTGTTAGTAAGACTGGTCTATGTTTACATCTCGCATTAATCAAATATTGCTCGCACTAACTAAAAAACGGTATCAATTTTATGTGTCGCACTAATCAAAATTGAATTATTCGAACTCACACTAATCGAGGCCTACCTGTTTTATAAAATTAGACTGTTATGAAAATGAGGGGCATGCCAATTTTTTTATAAAAAAAGGGGTGCACAAGTACAAAGTTTGGAAACCATTGTATTAATTGATAATCAATTATTAATTATTTTGCTTTGTTGAAAATAAGAAAAATTAGACAATAGTTCAAATTTATATATTAAATACAGTTCATTTTAATAATATCTATTATAAATGTATTTTTTGGTAGTATTTTGTAAATTATTGTTGCTTTGAAATAACAAATAAAATTTTTTGTATGTTTCTTAGTGACTATGTATCTGATGCCATTATATTTCTGGTTCCAAAGTATTACATATGTTTATGTATCAATAATGCACGTGAGTGTATAGGTATACTTAATGTGACTTCTAAACTGATGTGAATTTAATATATCTGAAATATTTGGTTGAATATTTGTCACTGTTAATTTTAAATTATTTTTGAGATTTGTCTGTTAGCTGATTTTTTTATTTTACTTTTTATTAAATTCACTGCAAAAAAAAACATACATAAGTTGTAGAAAATAATGATAGAATTTTTGTTGCATACTTCCTTAAGTTGGGAAATTGATATTCTTTGATAAAAGTTTTCTAAAAATATACCAAATTTTTTCTTCAAAAGTATCTTTCAAATCTAAATTACTTTACAAATCTATTATCTCCAATTGAAGTTCATTTTGATGCAATTTTATATTTGTTGAAAAAGGTGCTGAAAATTCATATTTCATTTTCTTGGTTAAGGAATTTTTTCTTTTATTTATTTATTTATTTATTTTGTAATATTTGAGCAATCTGGCTGCACAAAATATTAATGAGAGACATGGGTTTCCCATCACTGCCCTAGAGGGTTCCAATATTATATATATCATTCAGATTAAATAATAATTATCTGAGATATTGCCCAGAATATATGAAATATGTTTTCTCAGTTGCAATTTTCAATAAATCTGAAATAGATTATTTTGAATTTTTGACAAAAAATATATAAAATCAAATAATGGAAAGGATCAAGTGATCAATTCATTGATCTTAACTAATTTGTTGAATAACTAATTTATATTTTGCTTTTTACAAATGTAAAGAAATACTAATTGCATAGATTATTTAAAATTTATTTAGAAATAGATCAAATCAACATCATCAATTGATTCATAAATCACTTGTTAAGCAATTTATTAAGATTATTTCTTTATAAATATATTTTTTAGTAAAAGTCTTAAATTCAAATTAAATAACTCATAAATAAATAGTAAATCTTAACTGTACTATTTATTTGAGTTTTTGTGAGTTTATATAGTATTTTGAATATAATTGATACTTTATCTATTGTAGGAAGGATTAATTTTAATTAATGACTATCAGAAATTATCTTTTATTTTTCTTATTAGGAATCTATTGAATTACTGAATTTAGAAAAGCATCAGGAAAATTTATTGGATAAATTGAAAGCTTTAGAAATGAAACTGATGGAGATGAATGATGAGATTAATATAGATTATGGAAAATTTGTAGAAGTAACACCAAAAGCGGTTGATTTTTCTCTTCTTGTAAGTAAGTTTATAGTAGTTTTGCTATTTACTATTTATATAATTCTCAAAATTTAAATGAATATATGATGTTGAAATTCGATATTTTAATTAGATTTTATTTTTAAATAAAAGTAAACAACAAGCCAAATAAGTAAGATAAATCGTTTATTCAAAAATGTTTTCGACTATCCACATAGCCTGCCTCTACGTGGATAGTCAAAAACATTTCTGAATAAATGATTTATCTTACTTATTTGGCTTATTGTTTACTTTTATTTAATATCTAAAGTAAGAAGTATTTCAGTATGATTTTATTTTTTAAAAGCAATATGTTTTTAATGGCTGTATTCACCATCAGTCAACTTGAGGTAAATTCTAACTTAGGATCAGATGCGAGGTTAACTCTCATTGGTATTCAGAAAGAATATTAATTCTCAAGTACACAAACTCTTGGGTTAACCTTTCTGAATACTACTGTTTACGAGAATAAATGACAATCTGTTTGAGACAAGCAATGTGAATTGGCTTTCACAGATCACATGTGAAATGTAAGAAAAATGGAGGGAGAAACAAATCACAGACAAAATTTTACTAACTTTGAAGAGAGATGTTATTACAATTAACTGAAAAATATATTTCCATTATTTAAAATAAAAAAAACAAATGCAGTAACAATAAAAGAAATGCAGGAAACTTGGAAAGAGATCGAAAAGAATTTAATGGAATTCCAGGGATGACCCTATGAACTATGAAGAAACTGTGAGATTGTTATAAAAATCTAAAAAAAACCATAAAAGAAAGAGCTAAAAATAAAATTGAGCTTTATAAAACAGGTGGTGATCAAATCTTAACGAAGACGTTGATTCAATTAGGGAAAGATTGATCTCAAATGGGTGCATTAACATAGCCTCTTGAAAATGCATTTGATAGCAATTCCCAATATATAACAGGTAAATATTTTATATTAGCACCTTCAATTAGCATAAGTTATTCATTATATAGTATATTTGAAAATATTTAGGCTAATTTTTTTTATTATTTAATATAGGTTTATCTAATATAGAAGAGGCAGAAACAACACTGGATAAAAATTCTGAAATCAAAATAGAATCTGAAGTTTCAATTGCTGCAGAAGTAAGTCAGATTTTTGTTTACTTTCCGGTTTGCTGTTTTTAAGTAAAAAATTAAGATTATACAATTCATCAGATAAATTTTATTTTTGAATTCTAATAAAATTCAATTAATTTTATAGACGGAATTAAATGAAACAGCAGATTCTCAAAATAGAAATACAGTAAACACTAAAAAAAGAAATTTTCAAGATGCTACAGATGCAATTTATCAACAGGCAATTGCTAGGAAAAAGTCAACTCTTGACTATGTTGAACTGAAAGAAATTTTAATTAAAGAAGAACATAAACTTAAAAATAATGCAAATGAAGGAGGAACATGAATGGAAGTTCCAAGAGCACAAGTTAACAATGAAAATAAAAAAAAAATTTTTGAAATTTTAGATAGTAATCCTTCAAACTTAAATTTTAAAATGTAATTATTATCATAAATTATATTACCTATTTTTGTGAAATTTATTTAATAAAATAAGATTGCTGTTAAAAAATATATTTGTATGGTATTGAATTCTTTCTCCATGAATTTTCAAATTTATATTAAAAATACATGGGAACTACCACGCAGATACAAAAAATTATAAAATACAGTGAAACCCTCGCGTGCGTTCCCGTATCGTACGACTTTCCCGCTTTAAACGTCTATTTTCGGAAGTCCGAGCATTTTCTTATACATGCAATGTAAAACTTTCCCTTTACTTGTTTGCAATGTAAAACTTTCCCTCTTCCTACGTTTTAATTATATAACTTTTTTATTATGACGTCATCAGAGTTTCCGGCTTCGTGTGACTTTTTTATTATGACGTCATCAGAGTTTCCGGTTTCGTGCGTTTTCCTGGCTTGTTCGACTTTTCGGGCTGGTCCCCGAAAAGTTTCAAAATCTGGGTTTCACTGTATTTATTTCTGATATATTTTAAATAACAGTACAATATCAATAATTCTAATTTCAAGACTAATATTAATATAAATTAATCATTCTTCTGCAATCCAATAATCTATCAGATAATTTTGCAAAGTAGAAATGCATATAAGAAAAATTAAGATATATTTTAAGATAGGTTCCTCCTAAGATTTACACCAGAAAGTGAACATGATCCCAACCTTCTTAGAGATTTAGCATATCTTATATGCCATGAATCATATTTTGAGTTCAAGGGGCTATTTTTATCACCAAACTGTGGGGGTCCCCATAGGTAGCCCTATGGCGGGGGTCCTAGCTGAGATTGTTGTTAGAGAAGTCGAAAGCCAGCTAGATCCTATTATTAAAATTGAAATGGTTTTTTACACTCGTTACATAGACAATATTTTTATACTTTGGACAACCAAAGCTTTACTGCTAAACTACTAGATCATTTTACAAAGCCACAAAATGGCCTTAGACTTAAATTAACAGTAGAGGATGATAAATTAGTAGACTTCTTAGATATTAAAATTTTAGCTAGTTGTGGACACATAGATACTGCTGTATTTATTAAACCTACTTGTACACCAATCATGATACCATATTGGTCGAATGACCCATGGTCCTATAAGAAGTCAGCTTTCCGGGCATACATTCCTACGGCCCTAACCCATTGTAGTAATGTTTTATATTTAAATAAAGAACTTAAAAGAATTTACCAATGTGGGAAAAAACGTGGCTATAACTTTACCTTTATGTGTAAAATATTTCTAGAACAAAAATGCAAGTTTGAAAATGAACAGTATACCTCTACTGTTGCCCCATACTGTTCACCTTTATGCACACCAATGAATGAAACTAATAGGATCTCCTTGCCATACACAAATATAAGACGATAAACCAATCCTTAAAGAAAGCTGATACCAAATGCACTTACAAATGGGCCCCTATGATCTTTAACGTGCTAAGGAATGACAAAGAGAAGAGAAGCCCAGGGTTAGACTCTGGAGTTTACAGAGTACCAATCGATAATATTCATGATAATTGCCAAGAAATATACATAGGTGCTACAAAAAGGAACTTTGCAGATAGAATAGAACAACACAAGGATAATGTGTATAAAGGAAACCTAACGACAGCATTGGCCCAAAGGGCCTATGAGAAAAATGTTAGCATCCTGTGGGATGAAGCAAAGATCCAAAGATCTTTAAGAAAGTACAAGATGACAAAGATTTATTTATATCTGAAAAAATTGAAATCTTAAGAACAAAAGAAAACGAAATAGTAGTTAATTCGCAACTAGCGGACAGTACGTCAAAGGCATAAAAATATACGATTCATAGATACAACGACCACCTCTTAATAAACCTTTTATCTAGTGCATCTACTTATTTTTTGGTTATAACAAGATCGAATAATTTTTAAATTGTTATTTGGACAGATTTGGCTCTTCCGTCTCAAAAGTTTGCCACCCCCTGTTCTAGAAGAATGCATGTTCTATGTATATATTCTATTTAACTTATTGTATACACTGACGATGGTCTAGTTGTTAGACCGGAAGTACTTTGTTAATTTTGAAATAAATAAAATAGAGTTTTGAAGTTACTACTGCCATTAGTGCTCTTTATTTGTTATTATACTAAAATAAATAAAATAGAGTTTTGAAGTCACTACTGCCATTAGTGCTCTTTATTTGTTATTATATGAATATTAAGGTTACATAATGAGATGACATTATGAAGTTGAAAGTACTACTTTAATAAATTATTATTTTTCCACTTTGAATTAGAGTTTATTTTTTCATATACAGTCATTCTATAAATGGAAGATTATATATACATTATTTAATAAAAACATTTTCAATGAGATACTTTCATCAATTCTGAACAGAACAGCTGAAGAGCATGAGTATCTTATTGAAAATATTTCCATTAATAAAGAATTTTTATCTGTTTAAATGCTGTTTTTCTAAGAGTTTATATTTTTTCTCCTGAAAATGAAAAAGTAATGATATGAATACAGTTTATTAACTTTAAATTTTCTAACTAAAATTTTTGTCATAATTTTTATATTTACATTAATTATGAAAATCTTTCTTCTTACTTATTTTTCATTAATTTATATCAAAATATAACACTATAAATATTTTTAAATTTTTCCTTTTTTTAATATTATTCTTTATTAATTTTCAAATAAAACAGCTTATTGACAAATTCTGGTTACATTCTAAACATATTAATATTTGTAATATCTTTCCTTTTAAAAGTAAAAAGATTCTTTACTCACTGCCTTGAAATTATTTGTTTTTATTTATACACGATATTAAGTAAATAATAATATTTATAATTCTTCTTAAAACCCAATAGCAAAATCCTATTTTCATATATATTTTTGACATTTTTCTATCATTTTGATTTTATTTTAATAATCCAAATCTAAATTTAAAACAAAAATTAGTTTGAATAATATTTTAAACTCATTTACAGTTGCTAGAAGCATTATTTCTATATCAGATATAGTAAATAGCTACTGATAAAATGCTAGGGAAGAGCTAAACAAACAGAGTATATAAAGTGAACTTTGAACAAAATTTTAATGTAATTGAAGTATTGAATTCATTACAGTTTTTATAAAATTTATTTACAATATTCATATAAAATTATTTATCTTCTAATACTTATGCTATGTAAAATATATTCAATTAAACTATATATGATTATAATAAATAAATTCTTATAATATCGATTAAGCATTTTTAATTTATTCATATTATTTATTTTAGCATTTTAATATGTATCACAAAATAAAAAATTAAACTATAGTATTTTCTTTTGTTTATTTCAAATAACATATTTGAGTTTAAATAATTTTTAGTTCATTTTGGAATAAAGCACTCTACTATATTGCTAAAACTTAATCATCAATCTGATAAATCACTTTTATTATATGCTATTTATCTAAAATTATATCAATAAATTTTGTAGTCAGCAATGAAAATTTCAAAGAACTATACTGAATACTGTAATAATTTTGATATTGTATAATAAACTATGTTAACTGTAGGTTGAAATAATCTTTTAATTACTACAATTATGCAATTATTAGTTGATAATAATAATAAATACTGATTAACTAATATTCAAGTTGATTTAATTTCAAAATTTTTTTTTCAATCAAATTATTATATATAACATTTCTTCATAGTTACAGACTTATTATATTTTAGTACATTTAAAAAGCATTGCCAATATATCAAATATAAACATATTTTAAAATATGTTTATACTCTTATTTTAAAAAACTGTTCTAATGTAAGCATAATTGAGGATGGAAACATGGTATACCGAAAGCATTTTTACCACAGTATAATAAACGTTACTACGGTTTTTTAAAAAACTGTTCTAATGTAAGCATAACTGAGGATGGTATCGTGGTATACCGAAAGCATTTTTACCACAGTATAATAAATGTTACTATTTAGTTCACTGCTCTTTGTGCTTTGGTCTAATGTCATTTTAGTGAGACTTGTATTAAGCAGTTTTGGATTTCTTTAGATTTTATATTTTAAGATAATATAAACAAACTGTGGTATTGTTCAAATAATTTATTCAGATTTTTATTTGCTTTATATTTACTATTTTTTAATGCTACAATATTAGCAGGTTTAGTTACATAGAAGCAAATAACTAATATGTTAACTTGTTATTGAATATTATAATATTTCATTTCTATAAAATTTTAAATGTAGTAAAATCTGATTAGTTGATATAGATAAGATTTATTAGATATATCAACTTTAGAAAAAATACATACAAACCTTTGTTTATTCCAAATGCAAAACAGGACCCATGGGAATACAAAATGGCATTGTTCTGTGTGTTACTGAACAGGGTGGAGATGCACTCGTAATATGGAAGATAAGTCAATAGAATTAGATTGGATTTTACAACAAGCTGTAAAACATGGTTATAAATTAAACTTTGGGAAAAAGTGCAAAATAAAGTGAAAAATAAGTTTCTGAGTAAGGAAGAATGTAAAGAAATGTTTAAAGTAGAACTAGACACACACACATTAAAACATAGAATAAAGATAGAAAAAACTTTAGGAAAAATAATAGTATTTACAAGAAGAAACACAATGTTCAATTGTTTGAGGAATGATAAAGATCAGGGGCTTTATTCTCAAGTTATTCATGTTACAACGCACTTATGTTGGCAGTATCACGTGACATCAACTCCCACGTTTAGATAAAATTGCTATTCTGGAGTTTCAACTTGCATGCTTTTCGTTCTTGAAATTCGAGTTGTCAATTCCTGTGAGTAGAGCATGTGAGATTGCTACGCACAAGGAAAAAATGGCAAGGAAGGTTTAACCGAAGTATTAGAAATGGAAGAAAGACATTATTTAAAGAGGCAGCGAGTATTTTATCCAAATTTAGGTGCTTTTGATCTTCACCAGGATCATTTTCGACGATTATTTAGACTATTGAATGACTTAGTAAAGGTTCTAATAAACAAACTTCAACTGAACGGTAGATTCGACTAACAGTAGCTGCCCCAAGTAAAGTTTACCCTAAATCGAAAGAATTATTTCTTGTAACTGAATTAATTTTTCATTTATGGTATCTACACCTTTGTTTTTCTTTTACGATTTTTTTATTCCAAAATATTTTTTTTTTTTTTTTGTAAGCTTGGTGGCTAAAGAGAATGCCCCTCTCCACTCAAAAAGAGTACTAAGGGAGCTGGAATAGGGGT
>AYEL01070603.1:0-54107 GCA_000484575.1 Olivierus martensii | reverse complement strand
TTGACATAATACTATTTATAACAAATAAAAATTTACATAAAATTAATCCTGTTAAATTACTACAATTTATAAATAGAAGACTTTTAATTTTTTTTTTTTACTAAATTTATATCACACTGGAGATTTCAATCACACTTTAAATTAGCAATTAAACTACTATTATTAATATACGATAACAGATAGCTTTCCGCAGTAATCCACGCCTCCAACATGGCGGCCCCTCGACCATCACAAGGTAAAACATCCGTTACCACTTCTTTTTTTTATATCTTCACAGTACTATAACAACCCAAGCCATTCCTGGCTTGGCCGCTATCTTTAGTCCGGACCCCACATCCCTCCCTACGAGGCCTAACTCATATCCGTATTTCTATGTCTATGTCAGATGCATATAAAAATTCTTTTATGTCGGAAAAAGATTCCATCACCACAAAGTTGAACTTAAACAGATTAATTTATTGTTAAATAAAACAACTTACAACTTCGTAAGATAAAATTACTATGGTCTCCCTTTCTTTGCCAAGTATTCTTATTCACAAAAAATGTCCAAATGTTCCAGCTCATTCCAGTTTTCACGTTTGGCACCAAGTTCTCCTTCACCAACCCAAGTCACTATGATGAATGTAGGGAGACAAACCAACTGCCGTCTAACAGCACTTTTCAATACGATATCATTTACATATGAGTTTAACATAAAATTTTTCAATAAGTTATAATTAATCAATTTCCACAATTTAACATTCATAAAATACTTCTTCTTTTTAAATATTAATTTTAACAATCGTAACATAATTATCAAAACAGCAAAACAAATTAATATTATACAAATAAATCCAATCTTCTTTAAGGTTATCCAATATGGCAGCCTCCATGACTCCTCACCTCTGGTAAGTCCGACCTCCCAATTCCTTACAGTACTAGATGTGGGGTTGAATCCTGCTGTGAGGATTTCCACAGCAGATGGCAAAAACAAAAAACATAGTTTGAAATAATACCATATTTTTGGATAAGTATCATAAGTGATGCAGGGATCCAGGATAGCAGAATTGACTTGGACACCAAGAAACAAAATTAACATATTTTTATTAAAATAGCAAGAAAATAAAAATACAAAGTAAGAAAAGGATAGCAATAATTACCATTATTAACTTTAGAAGTAAATGAGCTATGTACAAAATAAGAAGACAGCTACAATTTTAACCAATTCTTGAACAGGAGAGAGAGAGAGAGCTATTTGATTCTGGATTGTGTGGACATACCTAGGAGAAAAAGGATTTTTTTAATATTTTCTTAAGTATAGTGTTACTAAGAAGAATGCTACTTTCACATCTTTATCTTTGTTGGATGCCACCAATGGGAAGGAACATGGCTTCCTCTTTTTCTCCTACATTTGTGAATGTCTATCTCTCTCTTTGTCGAATACTTGTTGTTTATCAATTGCTATCAAACTGATGCTTTAACTTTGTCCTCCCCTGGAATAACCATCACCATTCTCCCGTTAAATCATTTGTGTATCTTGGATTTATTGTTTTATTGATGAAAAACTGATCTATCTTTATTTCCTTTTTTTTGTGTTCATATCAACTATGTTTATTTTATTAGAGGACAAAAGTCTCTCTATGGGCAGCTTCAAACTGATTTTCACAATTCAATGAAACTGATTCTTTTACTACTCTCTCTGCCATCAATATTTTTCTGAAACAAAATTAATTTCTAAATAACTAAAATTATAATTTTATTTCATCAGGATCTCTCAGGATTCCATACTGCCATACCTAAGGAAATTTATATCATTAATGAAATATAGTTTGAACATAGATATGTCAATTAAGACATAAGATAATTCATAAATAATCATGATTGAATGTGAGATCCTATAGTTGTCTGTTGGGAAATGTAATCTAAGAATTAAATTGAATCTAAGAATTAGGAACTAAATATAGACAGAGAAATTAGTTAGTGTAAAATATGCATTATATATTTGTAGGAATAGGTAGCATGTGTTTTGTGTTTTCTATTGACATCTTGCAAAAATATCCATGCAGAAGATTTTGAGGTGCCAATAGAAGTAAAATGGAATGAAAGTGAAATAATGATAAAGATTGGCAGTTTTAAAGAAGCAATCATAGTAAAAATCCTCTGTGAAGAAGAGAAGAAATGATTATTTATTAACAACATTCTGGAGACTTATATCTTTGGATGCCTGAAAAGGAATGTAGGGGTGTAGTCTTCAGAATTGAAGACAAAGTCATCTAAAGTAAAATATCTTGCCGATATTAGCAATCACTGACTTATAAACCGATAACATGTTAATTAATATTTATAAAGTTTCCATATTAGAAGACAGGGAATGTATACATTAAATGAGAATTTAAAGAATATATACTTAAGTTTAAGAAATGCTATTTTATAGAGTTATTAAGTAGTTATAATGTGAACTGAGATAACTGACATTTCAAAAAGCATTTTAATTAGCATTATTAAGTTTTAAAAATTGTATTATGGATTTGGAATTAATGATAATGGATCAAAATTTGACTTAGAAGTTTGCTTCTAGATCAAATTTCAATCTATATATCATTCACTCTGATTGAACACATTACATGTTGATCTGTTTGTAGTAGGATCTGAAATGGCCATTATCATATCTAATTTTTGAGTAGATTTGATGGCCTTAAATCAATTAATCACAACAATGATAAGATTAAAATTAAAAAGTAATTAAAGAAACTTCTCAAGTTATATGGAATTATGTTTATGACACTATTATGTAAATCAAATTTTATATAAATCTAATTTACTTATGTAAATTACTAAATAATTATTCTAGTAAAATTAAAATTTGTATATGGTTATCTACAAGGAAGGAGATATGATATAATTTGCTTAATATAACTCACATGTACAGTCCTGTGTAAAAAGTTTGCAGGTTCTGTGTAGGGGAGAAAGTGGCTGACTCACTATCGAGTACTACATCAGGCACTAACGTCCGAAGACGCCGCGAAACGAAATGAACTCGACCGTTGCCTCTGTTAATAGGGGAGATAGGTTTAGAGTGAATGGGAAGAGTCATCACCATTTCATTGACAAGACTAATCAAAGATTTACTATTTTTTCTGCTGCTGTATTTAATAGTCAAATAACTTATTTTGCAAAAATTACTTGTAATCAACAATGAAATATAAATATATAGTTTATTCATTAAGATGACATTTTAATACAACGATTTATAGATTATGCTATTTGCATATTCTATAAATTGTTCTCTCACTAACTTGAAATATTTTCGATAGCTTGCTGACTGTTATTCCTGTTTGCCTGTTATGTTGAGAAATAACACCAAAAAAAATTTAAAAAAATGTCGTTTTCATTGTCAGGCCCTGGACTTATCAGCTGGCCCTCGTATTGTTTAAAAATTTTTTATATTTCTAAAAAAATTTTAAATAAAAACTTTGAGATACTTCCAATTGTTGTTATTATTTATGAACTAATTCATTTAATTTTTATAGTTTAGTAGCAGCTGCTTTAAGAGATGTCCCTGAAGATAGGAAGTGCTTTAGAATGATTGGTGGGGTTTTAGTGGAACGTACTGTTAAAGAAGTTTTGCCTGCAGTTTTAAATAATAGAGATCAGGTTAGTATTTAAAATTGTTATTTTATATAAATAATGTATATGTGTAAATACACATACATCCTTTTATTAATGGATTTCTTATATTCACATTTCAAAATAATGCACAAAATCTATTGGATCTGAATGTTTGATATCTACATTAAAGTTATTTCCTTTATTATCATTTTTTTCCAACCACTACATTTTTAATTTTATCTGTTTGTCATGTTTATGCATTGCTATTATTTATAAAGTAAAACCTCGATTTTATAGACTATAGGGGGCAAGACTAGTTCGTAAAATTGAAAAGTCCGTAAAATCGAAGTAAAATTTTTTTATAAACATTAATTAGCATTTTCAACATACCTGTACTAATTAATGTGACTTATGCCTAAAAACTGTATTATTTTACATAGAGTATTTTAAATTAAATTAAATTACCTACATACATGTACAGTATATTAAATTTAGGTAAGTTGTTAAAATAAAAATGACGCATTATGCAATAAATGAGTGCTTTATTTTACACGCAATACAATACTACTGTACAGTACTTAGTCACTTTCAACTTCAAGTACAGTACTGTAGACAGTTTATGCAAATATTGTATTAATATTATTTATTTTATTTTTTGGGATGGTGTCCGTAAAATCCGAAGTCCATAAAATCGAGGTTTTACTGTATTGCACTTTACTGCAATTTTGGCAAATTTTTAAATTGTTTTTATACATAATTCAGAAATAGTTATCAATTGGCATTATAATTTTTTCACTTCCTTCCTATTAAATCCATTCTTAAAAGGATCTGTAGTGTATAGATAATTTTATAAATCTATTTTGGATTTATAAAATTATTATCTATATACTGCAAATCAATTGGCAAAATAATTTTATAACCTCATTGAAGTCTTCACTTTAACTTAATAATTTAACTTAATTCTTTTAATAGTTTCTTTCATCACTTGATATTTTATACATATTAATCAGTCGGTCTATTCTGGTCAAACTACACTTTTTAAATGCTTATGATGAAATTAAAATTATTTAGATATTGATCTCTCTTCCTTGACAAGGAATTGGTTTTTCATATCCTAAATTTGAATTACTCTCAGTTATAAATCAAAAACAAACCAAATCAAGAAAATAAAACTTATTGTAGCCTCTTCCATCAGTGACAATACTATTTGATAAGTAGTCAGTTATTGGTTGAAAATGAAGGGAAAACTCACAGACTATAGGTATATTCTGTAAGTGAAGTAATAGGTAAAATTAAATTTCTCTAATTTGTTATTTGGATTAATAAGGTTTTATTATATCATTGTTCATAAATTACACACCATAGTTAAAATATGTAAAATATATGATTGTTAAAAATGCTTGACAACAGAGCAGGCTGCACTGAAAAGTGCTGAAGGCAGCATGCAATCAATGAGCCATGAGTTTGGTATGTTGGTTTTAGAGAATCAACCTATTGGAAATGATTGATCATATTTGGATGGCTGTCTTTATCAAAATGATATATCTTGTAAATATTATCCAATTTAAATGAAATTTGTATGTATTATTAGGGTCTACTAGAGCAGGCTTTGGCAAACTATGACTTGTGGGCCAGGATTGCAGAGTCAGATGGCAAATAATTCGACTCTGACTTGTTACTTTGAGCAGTTCAAAAATCCAATTTTGACTCCACTCAAAAACCTCCAACTCTGCAACCCAGGATTGTAGAAACAATTGGCAAATGATCTAACTCAGACTCCATCTTTTAAAAAAATTTTTATTCCGACTCCCTAAAATTTATAAGGTCTGACTCCAGGCAGTTTAAAATTGGATTGTAGAAACAATTGGCAAATGATCTAACTCAGACTCCATCTTTTAAAAAAATTTTGATTCCGACTCCCTAAAATTTATAAGGTCTGACTCCGACTCTGACTCCACCCAAAAACCCCGACTCTGACACTGCAATCCTGCTGTGGACCAAATTCAACTCACTGCCTCTTTTTGTAAGGCCTGGAGCTAAGAATAGATTTTACAATTTCAAATTTTTAAAAATTTCAAAGTACCTGCTATAATAGCTGACAGCTGAATTGCAATTTCAAGAAAAACCATATGTGGCTCTGCTGTTACTCCACACAGTTGCAGTTACAAATTAAGCAGAGTTTATAATATCAAGTGTATTGCTATTCTTCTTGTGCTGTTCTATTGTGAATCTATAATAGTTCTCTGTATCATTCTCATTTTATGACCTGTGCATATCTATATCCAACATAACTGTCAAAACGAGAAAAGTAGACTTGTTTTTTACTTGTTATTTAAGTAGGCCTATCTATAGAAATATAGTGTGCACCTTTTGGTCCGTGGAAACTAAAATATTTACTATTTGGCCCTTTACAAAAAAGTTTGCCAACTCCTGTGCTAGAAGATTAGATGTATTAAATTATCAAAATTAACTTATTACTATTGCATAATAAGTACATTCTTGCAATAACTCTGCTCTCCCAATAATTATTATTATTTTTTTAGTAGATAACATTAATTACATTTCTGCAACAATATGTATTCACTTACAATAATTTAATATATTTCTCTTTTTATTACTAAATAATAATTTTGTTTATGTAAATAAAAACTTTAGGAATGAAAATTTGCTTGAATTTTTAAACATTGAACTTTTTATTGATAAAAACTACCTTCAAAAACAAAATATATAATTATATTACTGAACTGTAAACCGTGTAAATCGATCTAAAGAAGATAATGAAAAGTCGAGAAAATGTTCTTTATAATCGTGTAAAATGAGATAAGGATCTAAGGGAAAAAGGAGATTGATTCATTAATTTTTAGAGACAATTTAATGCTTATACTTTTTCTATTTATTTTTGAAAATGAAAATGAAAACTACTTTTTCTATTTATTTTTGAATTAGCCAAAGCTATCAAGCAGTTATCAGCAAATCATAAAATGAAAACATAAACATTAATTAACATTGAATACGGTACAAAAAAAAAAACAAATTAACAATATTCTGTATAAATAAAAACAATGAAAGCATTCAAACATAAATAGGCGAGCTGAAGCGTGAGTTGACTTTAGTTGAACTGTAGACTTGGACAGTAAAAGTTAATAGTGAGCGATAAATTGTGAAAGCGACTTGGACAGTAGTAAAAGTTAATAGTGAGTGATAAATTGTGAAAGCAGTGGACTAAGAAGAACTGTGAGTTATTCTGAATTAAAGACATAAATTAGTATTATGAGACTTAGACAGTAAAAGTTAATAGTGAGCGATAAATTGTGAAAGCGAAAGTGGAGAAGAACTGTGAATTATTCTGAAATAAAGACATAAATTAGTGTTGTATGAGATGGTAAAAGTTAATAGTGAGCGATAAATTGTGAAAGTGAAAGTGAACTAAGAAGAACTGTCAGTTATTCTGAATTAAAGACATAAATTAGTATTTTATGAGATAATTATTGGATTTTGTATTGAATTTAATTATGATGAAACAAGATTATTTTGTTTTGTGTTTAAATAAATTGGACTATACAAAATATAGCTGTGTTCACTCTTTATTAATCCCTACGAACTTTTAAATCCACAAAATGTGACAATATGATGCTCTTTTAATTTATAAATGGCATAATGTAAAGCAATCAAAATAAAACCCAAAAAATTTTTTTTCGTTTTCATTTATTAATAAAAACAACTTTTAAATCCACAAAACGTGACAATATGATGCTCTTTTAATTTATAAATGGCATAATGTAAACCAATCAAAATAAAACCCAAAAAATTTTTTTCGTTTTCATTTATTAATAAAAAATGTGTAAAAGCGAAACTGTGTAAATTGAGTGATGTGTAAATCGAGGATTAAGTGTATATGAATTTTTTAGAAATATCTCTAAATCCTTGATTGTCTTTGCTATTTTCTTGTGTTTCACTGTTTGAGAACCACTGGATTAGATGAATGATTTTGTTTGTAAAGAATAAAATGTTTATTTAATTTTGATTTTTTAAAATTTATTGAATAATCTGAGGTTTGATGGTTGGGAATTTTAATTTTTATATTTAATACTGTGTATAGGAAATCTTGTTCCAAATTATGATGGATTCAAACTATAGTATATTACATTTAATCAGGATAATCAGTGAATTAATATCACTGGATAATTTGCAAAATTAATGTTCAAAAATTACTCTATCTTTAAACGATGAATTCTTGTACTTTATTCTAGCACTTAGGTAGGATATAAATCTTTATTACAGTTATTGCACAATTACAGAAACGTTTTCGGTCTATCTGACCCTCTTCAGCTGTATCTACACTAAACACATATACAGTGAACCTGACTGAACGACCACCTGTCTTTAGCGACCATTTTTTGCTTTATGCCCGTAAGGTCAATGCAGTTTTCAACAGGAACAATCACCTGACAAATGCGACCAGCGACCACTGAAAGCTCTTCTCCCTATGACTTTTAGCGACCATTTAATGTGCAGTTAATAACGTTTTTAGCTTTAAATTAATGGCTTTCAACTTATTTTTATTCATGGACCAACAAACGATGTAATATACGATGTTTAAAGTACTGCAACTGCACATTGGTAGTCCATTTGGCTTAGCACCCAAATCGGAATTTGCATCACATGACTCATGTCTTAACAAGAGATGTTTAAAGTACTGCAACTGCACATTGGTAGTCCATTTGGCTTAGCACCCAAATCGGAACTTGCATCACATGACTCATGTCTTAACAACAAGTTTCCAGATTGGACATTTTTTCGCAAATTGGGCTGGAAAAAAAAATACTGTATATGAAATATAAAATTGGGAGATAAAATTTTGTTTAATTAAATTGTTTATTTTGTCCAGATTTAGCTGACGCACCCTGTATATTACTGTACTACTGTATACAGTATTGTAATATATCCTTTGATGCCATTTTACTCTCACAAACTTGACTGAGCTCACCGAGAAATTGACGACAGTGAGAGTTGTGATATAAAGAAATACTATACAGTACAGTGCACTCTTAGAAATACCAATTGTGACTTGAAAAATAAAATTGGGAGAAAAAATATTACAGTTAAACAATGAGAGTCTATGGGAAAATTAAAACTTGGGTTACTTTTTTTTGAAAAATTGCAACTTATGAAGGTTTCCATCTGGCAACTCTTCTTAACATGTAGTGCTAAAACTGATTAGGAACTTCCACCTGCAATATTGTTGTGCTTTCGAAGTTTTGAGATAAGAGGATTTTTAGTTTTATAAAGGCATTCAAAGTTACAGAATAGGGATTTAAAATTAAATATAGTAAGTAAAATAAAATTTTTGTCTCAACTTATCTTTATTTACAAGAGAAATGCCTCGAACTTATCTTTCTTTAAAAGAGAAAATGATTGTGCTAGATATGACATCTGGCAATTCTTCTTAACACGTGCTGCTAAAACTGATTAGGAACTTCCATCTGCAATACCGTTGTGGTTTCGATTTGAGATAAGAGGATTTTTAGCTTAGTATGGAAATATTTGGTTGAACTTGAAAAAAATTATGAACATTCCAATGAATTAATTGATTGGAATATGCCAACAACAGAAATATTAAATCAGTTGCAAAATGAAGAAATAATAGTAAATGAACAGGAAGAAATAGTCAACCTATTAACTGCATTGATGAAAAAATTGTTAAGTGGCGGTCACACCTTGCAATTTTTAACTGTGGCCGCGATCGTGACAGGAAGAAGTTGCTTTTTGCACTTGACTGTTCGTGATCGGGAAAACCCAATTCAAAAAATAATTAAGGAGAGGGATGAAATAATTAAAAGTTTTAAAATAATGTTCCTGATAAAAAAAAATCATCATTATGGTGTAAAAATGACATTATTAATGAACTTTCTTATAAATTCTTTTGTGATATGTCTTCTAGACGTATGACTATAAATGGACCACTACTGCAGGCAAAGCTCGTCAATTTGCACAAGATTTAGGATATACAGAATTTAAAGGTTCAAATGGATGGTTAGAGAGTTTTCTAAAATGTCATAATATTGTCTTCAAAAATGTGTGTGAGCTTCTCATTGATGTGCAGTTGCGACCATCGCCACAAGAACAGACTTTTTGTTGACGAGCGACGTTGCATCAGCGACCGGTTTGGAGGGGTTTACGAGTTAGGGAGAAGAGCTAGTTCCGGTCGCGGCCTTGTCTAAAAATCGCAAGATGTGACTGCCACTTTAGAGAACACTTAACAGAGATTAAAAATTTTGCTCTACTTAAAAATGGACCTTCAAAAATGTGTGTGGTGAAAGTGGTGATGTAAATTTAACAACTGTTGAAGAATGGAAATCAAGACTTCCTTATGTTCTGCATATTCAGTGAAAGACATTTATAATTTTGATGAATCTGGAATTTTATACAGAAATATGTCTAATAAAACTTTCTGTTTTAAAGATAATGAAAGTAAGGTGCCAAGAATAGTAAAGAAAGAATAACTGTTGCATTCTTAACTAATGCCATAGGTGAAAAGGAAAATATATTAGTGATTGGAATCTGCTAAACCCAGATGTTTTAAAAATCTAGATATAAAAAGGTTGCCTGTCTATTATTACAATAATAAAAAAGCATGGATGACATCTAAAATTTTTGAAGATTTTTTTGGAAAAATTAACATCAAAATGAAAAATGAAAATAGAAATGTTTTAATTTTAATTGATAATGCACCCTCACTTCCAACTTTACAATTTTCAAATTTAAATTTTTTATTTTTGCTACTTAACTGCACAAGTCTGATACAACCATTGAATCTTGGTATCATTCAAGCCTCTAAATTAAATTTTCATAGTAAACAATATGCTAGAATATTGGAAGATTTAGAAAGTTATCCAGGTTTGTCAGTCCCAGAAATTTATAAGAAATTTACACTAATCGATGCCATAAACTTACTTATAAAATTATGGGATGAAGTTAAATCAACTACAATTACAAGATGCTTTAAATCCTGTGGAATTGAAGTTGAAGAAAATCACCATGTTGAAGAACAAACAGATTCAACTGTACTACTCCAGAGTATGAAACACTTGGTATGGAAATATTTGGTTGCAAATTTAAAGAATTGGTTGAAATTGAAAAAAATTATGAACATTCCAATGAATTAATTGATTGGAATATGCCAACAACAGAAATATTAAATCAGTTGCAAAATGAAGAAATAATAGAAAATGAACAAGAAGAAATAGATAGTCAACCTATTAAGTGCATTGATGAAAAACTGTTAGAGAACACTTAACAGAGATTAAAAATTTTGCTCTACTTAAAATTGAACCAGAAATTTTAAAACATGTTAGCAATAAAGAAGAATGTATGAGCAGAAGATTTTGCAGATATCAGCAGACAAACATTTTGAATTACTGTAGCACTTTAATTCAAAGCTAATTAACTGTAAATGATAATTAATATTAAAACAATTGTATTTTGGTATGTCATAAATATTAAAAGATTGATTTACTTTAATCTTAGACTTATTAAAGTTGAAAACATGCAATAGAACAAAGCATAAGAATATATAGTACTTATTACTAAAAATATGTATTTCTATTTAATACACATTGTTAAAAGTATGATAATGTTGTTATAATTAGCCTGTCTTAAAGGACCACCTGTACATAAAGATCATTTTTTTCATGTCCCTTGTATGAACTCTCTAGACAGGTTTCACTGTATTATGTAGACTTTTAACAGTTAAGCATTCTAATTAGAATTAAATTAGAATTAGAAATGTTAAAAGTCTACATAATATGTGTTTAGTGTAGATACAGCTGAAGAGGGTCGGATAGACTGAAAACGTTTCTGTAATTATGCAATAACTGTAATAAAGATTTATATCCTACCTAAGTGCTAGAATAAAGTAAAAAATCTGCAAAATACTTAAAAATTTGAAAATTATGGACAATATGCATTTAATATTAAAAAATAAATAAATTGCATACATATATTTATTCAAATGTTCTATTATTTATCGAAAAAGGATGCAAGAAATTAAGAGCAATATAGGTGCCTCCCCTATTTATGATGGAATTGTTTTTGATATCCCATCATAGGTCAAAAAAATGTGTCAATGAAAAAGACTGACAATGATAGTAATTTTAATTAATTATTTTTATTTTAATGTTAGTAATAATAGAATACTGATTCTTCATATTGTTAAAATCCTATGATCTCTTATCCTCTATGATAAAAATAATCTGGAATTGATCCCCTCCAAAGTATAAAGTAATCTAGAGTTGAATTTAGATCCTTCCTAGTGGTAAAGGATTGCTCTACTATGCAGCCATCAGCCAATTGTAATTTTTTAATAAGTTATTTCTAGCTAATATACTATGAAATTAGCTGAAGTTTAGAATATTGTAAGGACAATCATAAGATTGGATGATAACTTGAATGATCATAAATAGGTTGGGGTGATTGTATTTATAATTTTAATTTGATTCTAATTTTGATTACCAATTATCTAAAAGATATTAGATTAAACAGATTTGAGCATTTAAAAATCTTTCTGGTATTGCATCAAAGATAAAACATTCATAATTAATTTTCATTTTCAGATTTCAAATTAACCTTGGTTAATTGGCAACCTGGATAATTGGGAGTCTGTTGTAGAGATAGATTTTTAGTGTACAATAAGACCCCGCTTAATGCTGTTTCGATATAATGTGGTTTTTTTCAAATTTTATATTTTTACTGATTCACTTTGGCATGGTTTTCAAACAGTTAGTTATTTATACATAAATCTGAATTTGCAGGAATTTATTGCATTGATACTCCTATGCCATCTCATAGTGCATTTGATATCACTGCAGTGAAGTACATATATATGAACTCTGACCGTAGCAGACTTTTGTATATATATATATATATATATGTCATCATCAATGTTATTTTACAACTAATAAAAATAACAATTATCCCATTTTAGTTTTAACCTGAATGTTGCCACTTTAAGTTATAGTTCCTTGAAGTTAGAACGTTTTTCTTTCATTAATATTTTTATTATAGTTTACTGAATCTGATTACTGCTTTTTGTTCTTAAAACTTTTTATTTTTTAATGATTTATGAATACAAATCCATATTAGCAATAAGAAATGCATAATAATTAAATGTAATACAATAGTAATAATACGTGTTACAAAATAAAATTTAAAAAATCCTATGTATATGTTTTTTATTCACTGTTCTATTTCACCTATCCTCATTATTTGCATATTAAAATGACCTCATTTAACGCTGTTTCATTTAGCGCTTTGTTTCCTTGGAACATATCCACGTTTAATGCTGTTTCATTTAGCGCTTTGTTTCCTTGGAACGTATCCCTCGCATTAAACAGGGTCCTACTGTATTTCCATTGTAAATTGAAGACTTCTTGCACAATAATTTGATTCTTCCTTGCTAATCTGTTTTTAAATTTATTAGTTTGCTAAATTCCAGAAATTACTAGTATCAGATTACTGCTATATTCTATTAAGTTTTGAATTTCACCTTGATATAATTTTTAAATAAAGATACAATAATCTGTACATTTACTACTTATAAGATTTTCATCAAATATTTCCTTTCAGTTTTTGAGTATTTTGATGCTAGTAAGTTATTCACTAAATGAATCATACAATACTACTGTGGGTTATAAATACTTTTATATCCTAATAGGAACACAAAAACAAGTTATTTATCAAAAACTAGTTTATTAGTGCAAACAAATCTTTCAAAAATATGATGTTTGACGGAATCTTTAGAAGTTAATTATAAAAATATATAATAATTATTCAAAATTATTCACTTAAAATTCATTAGAAAAAATGAGATGAATATCAATATATATGTTATAAATTCTCTATAAGAATTTTCATTTAAAGTTAATTTTATTTATTTATTTACAGCTTCAGAAAGCAATTGAAAGTCTGAAGGAACAAATAGCATCAAAAGGTTGTGAACTAAATGAATTCAAGGAAAAGCATAGTATTCAGGTACAAGAACCAGCCTCGATGCCAATACCACCAAAAGAAGACAGAGAAGCTCAAATAGCACCAAGTGTCTTAGTGGAAAATAAAGCTTAAAATATTTGTGACCCAGCTTGTGAATTTTTAAAAACTTTTATTAAAATGTCACAGTTTTGTTTTGTTAATATTTTTGGTTTCATAAATATTTAATACTTATTTGTTTAATATTTGGTCTGATAGTGTTGTTTCTTCATAATTTTTGTAATTATAACTAATAAAAATAAATAAATGCTTTTTGTGTAGTCTGTTTTAATATAATTTTAGTTTTGAAATCTGATAAATATAATTTCAGAAACAATCATATAATTATAAAACAACAGGTCTGATAGTGTTGTTTCTTCATAATTTTTGTAATTATAACTAATAAAAATAAATAAATAAATGCTTTTTGTATAGTCTGTTTTAATATAATTTTAGTTTTGAAATCTGATAAATATAATTTCAGAAACAATCATATAATTATAAAACTTCAAAACAATATTCTAAATATTTAAATTTGTATCAATAGCTTAATTTTAATATATAGATATTTTATAGTGAAAAGATGAAATAAATTCTGTAATCTGAGGGAAAAAGTGTATACAGTACATAGTCTTTAGGAACTTGATAATTTTTGAATAAATTAGAAATAATCTCTTGTTTTTGCATTTAAAAAGATTTTTTTTTAAATACCATATTCAAAATTTGCAAGAAAAGGATTAGGAATTTTATCATCATTGCTTTTATTCTATCCATTTATATATTTTCTTTAATATTTTTGAAAGATGCTTCTACCAAAAGTAGAGCAAAAATATTTTTTGTTAATCTCTGAAAATAACCAAATTAATTTATACTAAATTAATAATAATCCTTCAAATTTGACTAATGGCAAAATAGCTAAACACCAGTTCTTTTCTAGTTTAAATGATATTTTGAACCAGAACTAGTTTTCAATTTAAAATATAGGATTATTTTTAATAGAAATATGCATTAAATAATCAAATATTCAAAAAATATATCAAGAAGAGAGAGATATTTTCTGTAAAGGAAAAAAAATTCCATAAGTTCAGAGGTGATGATAATTTTGATTAGCTATTTTAAATCATTTTAAGATTGTACTTTTTGCCAAAATATATCCTGCAGCCAGTGGCTGATTTATAAGGACTAATATGGCTTGAATCATGCACTGGGCATAATTTTTATTTAAATACTTTTTCAAATAATTTTTTGTTATTTGATTGGCAATTATTTTCAAATGATTATTTGAATCATTAAATAATTTTTTCCTATTGTTTATATAATTTCAAATGACAATTTATTATTGATACTTCAAATTATTATTTTATTTGTATTTGTTTAAATAATCAAATAATATTCTAAAAGTACTGTAATAAATGATAACATACAATCGTATAGTCTACTGTACAATTATCATAGTTCTGTAACTACAACTAATTATGATACAATATATACTACAGTATACTGTGTATATATTGTACTACTATACTTTGTCGTCATGATACCAAGTGATGCACAATAATAATTTAATCTCAGTATAACTATTTTATAGAAGTAGTTGTATTTTGTACAATTGTATATAATGCAGTATCTACATATTTGTGAGTTTAACCGATGCAGATGCATTTGTATCTAGTAATGATATGTAATTGTACAGCAACATACTTTATTTTGTAAAACACAGTTTATATTACATCTCTATAATAAAAAATGTACATCTCTACAGTTGTACAAACTATATACAATGTTAATATATAATTTATATTTTATAATGTAATATTATAAAACTAATTTTAGATTTAGTATTATAAATCTAATTTTAGATTTAGTTGTACATTTGTACAACAATGCTCCTTTTATGTCGTATAAAATATATACAGATATGTATATACAATACGTGTAGATTTGTACAATTGTCGAAAATACAGGTATCCCTTCTTTAATATGGCTCCCTATAACAGTTTCGCTCTAACACGATTTGAAAATTGTGAAAACTCATATAGCACGGTTTTTACATATTTAGAAAATTTTAATCATCCACAACAGATCATCTCAAACATTTTCACTTGGCGACCCTTTTTACCCGAGAAAATATTTTGGCTATCCTGGGTATAGAGATATATAAACTAGGAATAGGAATTAAAACATTTGTTAAAATTTCTGCGATCCCAAATTTTGTTACGTGACCTCATATGGAGTCGCGTAACAAAATTTGAGAAGCACTGATCTACAACACAAAACATTTTCATTAATTTTTGTAAATCCATACTGGGGAGAGAGAAAATGCAATCATTGAGAAATACTTTACTAAAATTAGTCATAAATGCAATTTTGCTAGTTTGCCGTGAGGTAGGTGACCATAGCCAATCTATTTTCGATTTGAAATTGAGTTAATTAGCGGCCATAGAATATTTTATATTCCAAATGTTCAGTTTTTCGATAAAAAATAAGTTCTTATTCTTCAATAGAAAACTGTTAGAGAAGAAAAATATTTTTTATTCATAAATTTTTTGGAGTATATGTTAAGGAACGATTGTTTTTTAGCGGGTGGTAGCAAGTTAGATTACAAATTTAATAATGAGAGCAGAAGATACACAAATTTTAAATGCATTAAAAAAAGTAAAAGTATATTGTTATAAAAGAAAAAAACATTCTAGCTTTAACGAAATGGTGGTAAGGAAGATATAATTACTAAATGAAAGTTATGTAGGCTGTTTGCTTTTTTCTTTCCTCTTGTTTTACGTTTATTGTTTTTTTAGGGTGTGGCGACCGCCGCGAGAGGGCACGACATGGAAAGCAGCCAGCTGATGAACCCAATACGTCACTTTTTTGCACTGACCTCTCGACCAGCTGGACTGTTTCCTATAAGCTGCTACTTGTGGCCCCACGTGGATCAAATTCTCATCATGTATATCTCATGTTTATAAGTTTTGTATATATTGTATATTATAATAAAATATGTTGTGAATTTAATAGTATATATTATTAGTACACTTCAAGGGTCTTATATATTTTCTTTGTTTCGTGTTATTAATATTCTTAATAAAAATTAAGTTTCTTATGTGGAATTACAAAAGTTATTTGTTTTTAATTGATTTGGGAATTTAAACTCATCTTTTTGTGTTGGCTCCAGATATCATATAACACGGTTTCACACTACGTTGTTTTTCAGGAACCTATCCACCGTGTTATGGGAGGGATACTTGTATTGTAAACTAATTACAATTATACTGTTGTGTAAAATCTAGTTATACATGTATACAAGTGAACAAAATGTGCACAATAGATGTACAATTGTTCAAAATGCAAAATGTGACAATCGAATTTATTGGACACATTTTGATGGGTCCAATAAATGTACAGTTAAACGAAATATATAGGAAATGCATACAGTTTAACAAAATACGCGTACCTCGGACCAACCATGTTATCTGGAATATTTACAGACGAAAAACCATTTTTCCTCTAATAATATATATTAGATCTGACAACACTATATCTATTCACCATCTTGTCATTCTCAAGTTTGTCAGTTTTCATTGGTAAAAAGAAACAGCAACCTTTCTATTTTTGTGCCTTTTTCTAAATGATTTTAGTTGGTGAAAAGTTGATTTCTTTATAAGGCAAAGAATTTTTTTGCTATTTTAACACATTTATAAAATAAAACATTCTGTTTCTTAAGATATTAATCAATTTTTGTTCACGTTTCTATAATAACTGATCCTTGCAAAATATATATGTAAAAGAAGTATGTTTCTTGTACCTTGATCCACAAGTGATACTTGTATCTTGGACCATGTTTCGATATTAAAACAATTCGTTGTAATTTATTTATGTTAATAATTAAAATTTATATAAAATTAATAAGATACAATAAATTTTATTAATAATTGTGTGTAATATTTAGATGCTTCGGAGTAAAGTTGGGGAAAAATATCCCAAAATTTGCATAGAAACTTGAAGTGCCGTTAAAGGCAGCAATAGAATTTGGACCAAGTTTTTGAAAACCTGTTCGGTGCTGCAATATTTGGCGTACAACATATTCTCTGAGATCTTTTAGAAGAAATACGCCCATTTCCAAATCTCCACCAAGGAAGACCAAGAATGGTGGCAAGAATAAAGGAAAAGCAGGGTTTTGATACATCAGAAAAAATTATTGTGCATCAGTTTGTATCATGATGACGAAGTATAGCAGTACAATATATACACTGTATACTGTAATATATATTGTATCATAGGGGGTGGACAACCTTTTATAGTTCGTGTGTCAATTTTTTCATTTTTTAGTAAACATGCACCATACAAAAACAACTTGTCTTTTTTTTCTTTTTAAAGAAATGAAAGTGTAGTTACAACCGAAGATCGCGTGACGTCACTATCAGTTGAGAGTGAGACGGAGTATAGGTCACATAGTAAACTATCATGTGATTATTGTAACCAACAAAATCCACTGAAAGGAACAGACACAAGGTTTTTATTAAATAGATGATAATTAAATTTTATATTAACAATGTTAAAAAATCATGACATGAAGGCTATGGTGAAGTTATATAGGAAGAACAGAAAGTGAAAACAATCAGCCACCGGATCCGGATTCATTTATTTTTTTCTTTTAGGTACCTTGTTCTATGCAAGCATATTAATCAAATGTGTAATCTCATACATGTGTGATACTATTGTTGCACTTTGGTTGTACGAACATGGCTAAATGGAAATTTAATGCCTTGAATTTAGAACAGCGAATAAAAATGATGGAAGACAGTAAGAAAGGTCTTTCTGAACGAACATTAGCAGAAAAATTTAAGGTGGGGAAACGCAGATTCACAAAATATTGTCTCAGTTCTGACTAAATGGAGGAACAATGAAAATTTCAACTTAAGCAAATGATACACTGCAAGAAATATGCTGAAGAATTAAACTGACATCAACAATAGAAAATAATGAAAGATTGTTATCTCAATTAAACAACATTGAACACTGTTTTCCGGTAGAAATTGAAAATAAAAGTGGAATGCAACAAAGCACTATTGATAGTTTTTTCCATATTAATTAAATATGTTGTGTTTTTGAATAAATGGTAAATTGTGTTATAAATTGTAACCAAAACATACATTTCGATTTAATTAAAGTGTAATCATTTTGTTTTATTTAAACATGCTGTATTATAATTAATCTATATAAGCCAACCACCTGTATAAACAACCAGTTTTGATTGGAATGGGAGGTGGTCATCTTATACAGATGCTACTGTAGTTGTAAAGTTAGGGACCTCCTTTAGTTTGAATGCATTCCAAAATTTTTTATATTTTATTTATTTATTTAATAGTCTGTTAGTATAGCAAAAAAATATCTAAATTAATGTTTAATAATGAAATGTAGTACTGTCAGGCTGTTTTTATGCTTTGAAATAATCAATTGTTAAGAAGAATTAAATTGTACTAAAATCTTTAATAAAATAAATTTCCCATTTTATTGAAATCTATATAAATTATCTTTTAAATTAATAAAATAATGTTAAAGAATTCATTATATATTTTAATTTCTTTCATTCATTGTTTTAATGATAAGTATAATATTATATCTGACACAATTTTAACAATCAATATTTTTCAGTTAATGCAATGATTATTTATGGAATTAAACTAATCTTATGAAATTGCATAAATTTGAGTAGTTAATAACTATAAAAAATTTTTTATCATTAAAATTGTAGCATATAATAAATAAAATTCCAATATATTTTTAAAAGAATTAAACAATTTTAATAACACCTTTTTGATTATAGAAAAGAAATATATTTATTTATTTAATAAAAATACAAAGGAATAAGATTTTTATACATAAACATTATTTTTTTCTTTTAGGTACCTTGCACGCTTATTAATACCAAGTTATGATACTGGAGATCCTGTAATTGTTACAGAAATTGATAGTTGGTTAGATTTGGCACATTCTTCTATTTTACATGGTAATAATAAAGAAAGGCAGTCTATATTGAAAGCCATGAATTCTTGTCTTGGAAAACAAGACTTTCTGGTTGGTGAAAATATGACTGTGGCTGATATTGTTATATGGAGTACACTATGCCAAACTAAATTAACAACTGGCTTATCAACAAATGTTAATAAATGGTGGAACAAGCTCAGTTCATATGAACCATTTGTTATGCCAAATGAATTCTTATATTAATGTATTTGTGAAAAAATTTACTTTATTGAAAATAACAAGAAGTTATGAGTATTCTTTATCTGCTTTGTTTTTTATGAAAAAGTAACATAGTAATATGTAATCTCTAAATATTTAATCTGTAAGCTGAAAGGCAGATTTTATATATTAATGCGCTTGATTTCAAAAATATGTGCAGTTTTTGTTCTAAATTATTAAAAAAAATTTTCATACTCAGATTAATTTCTTTAAAAAGAAGCATTTTAATTGAAAAATTTTGATATTGTAAATTGAATTTTAATTTTATTCACAGTTAATATTGAAAATGTTTTTATTTAATAAAATTAAGTTAAAAGTTATCAGCAATTAAAATATTAACTGTGAGTAAATTTTGAATTAGATGAAAATAACTATGACAACTATAATAACTATGAATCTTATATTTTGATATGAATAAACAAAATGAAAAATTAAAAACTGATGATTTAAAAATTTATTTAACAAATTATGATTTACTCAAAATTTAATTGCTTTATATAATTCTCCAAAAGTAAGATGAATATCATTTGTATAATAATATAGAGATGTAATGTTTTTAATGTGTAGATATTTCTATAGATATGAAAATCTGAATAACTAGCATTTATTATTATTTACCATTATTTGTATATATAAATGAACAAATTTTTGAAAAATTCAGCAACTATAGAAATTTAAAAAATAGCAACAACACTATAGTCTAACAGCAAATTTTTCACAAAAAACTTGCATTAACTTACTATATGTTTAGAGCTAACACATTATTTATGATGGGGAACTTTACCAAAAAATCTAATCTTATAATTTAGTAATTATAGATAACAATTATTTCAGAAATTCTAATAAAAAGATACTATAAAGTGTTCCAATTAATAACATATGTAACTTGTTTGTTTTTAACTTTATTTTGTTTCATTTCTTATTATTGAAATACTTGGATGCACAGATTTGATTGTAGAAATAAATTTGAAAAGGGATTTTTTTTTAATGAAAAATTCTCAAAGAATCCTATAATGAGGAGAACCTTGCTAAAATTAAATGTGAAGGATGGGATGCTCCTAATGATTAATACTTTCTGAAATAAATTTTCGCAAATCATGTGGAAAAAATCTTTAGAAATAGTACTAGAAAATTAAAGAACTAATGCAATAATAATAATTTCATTTTTACATTCAAAAATGAAAATATTTTCTCAATTTCTTTTACCTTAAAACAAAATGAGAAAAACTTTTCAAAAAGTTTTTGCAAAACAAAGTAATTGCATTTGTCAACTTGTGTTATCACAGTTGAAACGAATAAAATAAACCCAATAAAAATCATTAATTGAAACAAAATGAATTCAATTTTGAAATTAGCACCAGCTAACAAATAGTGAGTACCAAATATCTCAAAAAAAAATTATTTTAGTCTTAATTTTTTAAAGAGAATAATAAATCTTAATACAGAATAACTTAATAAATTTTGAGAGAGAATGCATAATTAAAATCAAATTTCGATAATAAGTCAAACATATCGGGATTATACGGTCTGTATGCCTAAAACTTATCAGCATTAGGCGACCTGTAGTACCCTACGTAATAAGAGGGACTTAATGCATAGGGAGCGTTCCTAAAATCAGCAGCTTGCGAGCGAAAAGCGGCTAAAGGCATTCTTAAATTGTGCTGACCGACGGCGCTTGCAGCGGTTTCTAAGCGATCGAAAAGACGGCTTACAGTAAGCAAGTTAAAATGGATGACAATCAGTGGTTCCACGTGTGTCTGTCAATTGCTGATAAATTATATAAATTACAAATAACAGAAAACGATTACTGCAGATTTTTAAATGGTATCGTATAAAATTCGATAAATTACAAATGACAGAAAACGATTACTGCAGATTTTTAAATGGTATCGTATAAAATTCGATTATATATCGTTTGAATGAAATTTTAATATAAATTTTAATTTGAATAATGATTAATGACTAAATTTATGTAGTCCTTTACTTTAGATTTTTTTCAACCTTTTATTAGGCGTTTTTATTAAATTGGAAATAAAATGTTTCTTTGTCATCACTTTCAACAGATTTAAAAAACAATTTTTTGCATAACTATCAAGCATTCTTACAAAACTACTTACTGCTGTCAACAGGTAGTCCATTTTGCTTTCGAGAAGCGTAAATCGTTCTTAAAAGCGAAAAATTTTGACGTCAATGCTTAAGCGAAGTGCTTTCAAATCGCTGATTTTAGGAACGCACCCATACTATCTTTTTTATCCTGGCAGATATTCTCTAAAGAAAGAAATTTCTGCTGGCAAATATCAAACTCTGAGGGGAATATATGAGAAATGAAGACTTTCACACTTCGGGTTTTGACTAGGAAAAACTAGAAATTCCGAACTTTGAATAAAAAATGTTCGGGGCTCCAAAATTTGGGTTTTGACTAGGAAAAACTAGAAATTCTGGACTTTGAATAAGAAATAGGTTTTGACTAGGAAAAACTAGAAATTCCAGACTTTGAATAAGAAATAGTCGGCATTTCGCGCATTCGGCCTAGGAAATTCTAGAACATCCAACCAGCGTTAGGACGTTCTAGTTTTGACTAGGAAATTCTAGTGTTTCCTGAATTTAGGTTTATCCTGTAACATATATAATATGTCATTTATCATTAGACCACTCAGGTATAATTACTGTAGTACTAGTTGGCTTTCTAAAGACTGTTGTCTCAATAGTAAGATTTTTTATTTCTAAATTTACATCTAGGAAGTGAATTCTTTCTTTACTCTTTTGGTCCAGAGATAAAGTTAGGCCATAATTGGGGAGCATAAAGAGGACCTCCAAAGTTTCTGTTTTATCATTTTCTCTCCAAATAACAAATATGTCATCTATATATCTTAGGTAGAGCTTGGCTTCACTTATGATGTCGTGCAGGTGTGTTTGCTCTAGAGATCTAAGAACTAGTTCAGCTAGGACACCCGCAAGGGGGCTTCCGATTGGTACTCCTTTAGTTTGTTTATAGAGTCTGTTCTTAAATCTAAAAAAGGAGTAATGGCATAACAGATCTGCTAGTTTTCTACATAAGTTATGAAAGCCGATTAGTACTACAGTAATTATACCTGAGTGGTCTAATAATAAATGGCATCACATGAAAGCAACCTTAAGATCACTTATAACACGGGCACTTACACACTGTAGTAACAATAAGCTATTAAACAAAGAGATTGACAATATAAAGTATTTAGCCCAGAAGTATGGTTATAATAAATATTTAATTGACAAGCTATACAAAAACATAGAAAAGAAGCAACCAGCATGGAGATCAAGAGCGAAGAAGTGCTGAAAGTGAACAAGCAGAAAACCAATAAGCTTTAACTATGCAGTAATTCAGAGAATATAAGAGAGTTCAAAACAATAAATAATATTATAAAAATTAGTAATAGAAGACCAGCGTACAAGAGGGCTCCTACTATATTTAGTCTCCTTAAAAATGTAAAAGATACGTACAACCAAGAAGACCATGCAGGAGTATACCAAGTGCCGATAGAAAACCTAGATATTTGTCGGAATGAAATTTATATAGGAGTAATATCTAGGAATTTAAAAAATAAAATTAAGGAGCATAAAAGAGATCTAAAAAATGCTAATTTAACAACTGCATTAGCGAGGAGAGCTTACAAGCAAAATATAAATATAAAATGGAATGACAGCAGAGTAATAAAGCAATTAGACGATATAGGAGAGTTATACACAGCAGAAGAAATACTGATCTATGAAGGCACTAAAGAAGGAACTGTTATAAATGAAAGACAGACAAATAGCATCTCCAAAACTTGGAAATTCGCTTTGGGGGATGTTCTCCAGTCTGATGGAGATACATAAGGAATAGCTTTAATACAACGGAGATATCCTAAGACTGAAATATAATTTTTAATTTTAATTTTGTTTTTAGTGGTGATTTTATTTATCCTTTTGTTATTTTAGTTTATAATTTTGTATAATCTTGATTGAATATGAATACAAATGAATTCTAAATATTTAAATACTGGAATTTTCCTGTTCTTCATTCTTTAATACAACCATTTTGTCTTTGTTCTAAAATTATTTGTTCTGCAATCCAAATGATTTTGTAAGAGCTTTTTATTACGAGAAATGTTTTTGGCATAAAAAAGCCGAAAACATTTCTCATAATAAAAAGTTATTGATTCGTTTGGGTCTGCTTTTTAGTGCTGTATAAATTATAAATTATCAGTAGGATACCAACTAAAGCAGTAAATTTGGGAACTATATGAATAAGAAATATTTTAGAAAATGGAAATAGGAAATGTAGATAGATATTTAAATAATAAAAACCTCATTAAGTACATAAAAATGTCAATGTTTTAAGGAAGTTTACAATTTTATGTTGAGCTGCATTAATACAATGGTGGGCCACATGAGGTTCTTGGGTCGTGGGTTGGACAGCGCTGGTCTAGATAATGAGATCAAAAGTAAGTGATCACTAGTATGAGTTCAAAGGTATTCTTGTTGGACATCCTATAATGCTGGCTTCATCTAGGGGTATTTTATTAGGAATATTCCACTGTCACCACATAGTAAATAAAGTTATATAACCTAATACAATCATAAATGCTCTTTCAGATAATTTTTTAGGACTGACTTCAAATCTGGATCAACAATCACACTCTATGTCTACTTCCTAGATATACTGATAGAGAAAATAAATGGAACATTTAATCTAACTGTATATTACAAATCAACATATGTCCCATTAGTGATTCTATCTTGGTCTGAAGATCCTTTTAAATACAAAATGGCAGAAATAAAAGCATTTCTCTGCCATATAAAGACACAGTATACAATGCAAGAAGCAAAATCTAATTCATAATACCAAAATGTACTGCTTTCACAAGTAATATATTAGTTAAAAATCAAACTATAGCACTAACTAGCAGTCCAAACAACATTTTATTCACTAATAATACTTTTCAGAGAAATGTTTTCAGCTACACTATAACCATTTTCAACTCCACTATTTCTTACAACTTTTGTAATTAAAGCCTGGATGTTCTAGAACATATTTAGGTACAAAAGTTGTAAGAAATAGTGGAATTGAAAATGGCTATAGTGTAGCTGAAAACATCTCTGAAAAGTGTTATTAGGGAATAAAACGTTGTTTGGACTGCTAGTTAGTGCTATAGTTTGATTTTTAATTAAAGCAAAAACTAAGGAATTAAAAATCTAATTATTGAACACTAGCATACCCATGCTTGGCATTGCTCAATTAATTCAGAAGTGTACTGCCACCAATTGGACAAATTGAGTGATTCCATCAAACAGAAACAAAAATTGATTAACAAAAAGTATAGTGTTTCACCATGACAATGCCAAACTTCATACAAGTTTGATAACTCACCAGAAGCTGTTACAGCTTGGATGGGATGTGCTACTATACCCACCATATTCACCATATCTGTTCCGATTATTACTTATTCTGGTCTTTACAGAATTCTTTAGATGGCAAATGAGGATGTCAAAAATCTCTTGGTTCAGTTTTTGCAAGCAAAGATCAGAAATTTTATTGAGCATGGAATCATGCTACTACCAGAAAGATGGCAACATATGTTGGATGGGAATCATGCTACTACCAGAAAGATGGCAACATGTGTTGGATCAAAATGGTCAATATATAATTATAAATATTTATATACTATAAAAAAATTGTCATTCATTTTCATGAAAAAACGAAATCACTTTCTGAACAACTCAATATTTATAAGCTAAAATAATCATCAAAAATAAAAAAGCAACTATTTAGATCAAGATAGATAAATCAATTATATGGTCTTTTCCATTACTTAGATAGATTATTCCATTATCTTTTATTATTATAATTAGTCTTAGATATTGTTTATACTTCTCCCTGAATGAAGATGAGAGAGAGAGAGAGTTTGGCAGGTGTTGAAATTATCAAAAAATGCTCTTCTCTTCTTTGTAAACATTATTTTATTACATTTATATTGATAATAATAATATTTGAATAAACTTAATATTTTTAGTAAATCCCAATAATAAAGCTGAATTTCATTCAAATCTGATAATATTTATTCAAGATATCATATTGACAGATTAACAATCGGACTTAGTCATATTTGTTTTCTTCCATCCTGGAATGAAAACGATCAAAAATAACAGAAAAATAGAAATGTTTAAACTTAATAAAGTAAAAAGTATAAATGATTTCCAGTACTTACTAAGAATTTATGGAATATCAAGGACAATTATTAAAAAATTTGAAATAAAATTTTATTAATATTAAAATAAATTATTTTGTTAATATTGTAAGCCCAAATTAAGAATAAAATGAAGATGAATATGATGGAGATTGTAATATAAAATTCAAAAAAAGATTGCAAAACAAAAATTAAAGTTCATAGATTATTTTCATCATCTTAATACAGTAAACTGTGGATATAGTGGATTCAGTTGTAATGAACATTTGGCTATAGTGAACATATTTCATCTGTCCCAGTTCACATGTATTTTGCTCTATGCTGATAATTTTGATTATAATGGGTTTTAGTGAATAAAAAAATGAAATTCCAAAAATTAATGTCATTCTATTACCATAATTCTCTGAAATGAAACTCTTGTTTTATTCAGGAATTGTCAAATGCCATTTTATTGTATGTTATACAGGAAAATCTGTGCTAGGTGGCCATCTTTCGGCAACTGAGATTATGGCCACCAAGCACAGGTTGGCCACCAGAAACAATTAGTTACAAGTTTTTTTTATTTAACATCAAAGTTTAAAATACAAAGTTTATGACACAATTTCACATTGTTAATTAAATCTAAGGAAAGAAATCGCTAATTAATGTCTGTTTTTGGGATTTTTTTTACTTTAGAATGCTCAACTGATAGAAAATCTAGAGCCCATTTGGCATTTCTGATCAAAACACAATTTGCTGGCCACCTATTAGATGTTGCACAAAAGGGGCTGAAATTAAATATCATTGGCCATGGCCATAGAACACAGATGGCCATTTTACACAGTTTAAAAATCCCGCAATATGCTTGGGTGGATATTAAGGTGGCCAGAGCTGAAGGTTGGCCACTAGCTCAGGTGACCACAAGCATAGGTTTTCCTGTACATCACTGCTATGCTGGCAAATCACTAATTATATTAGAAAAGAAAGATTTTAAATCTTAATGATGTCATCATGTCACAACATGGCAGAACCCAGAATGCTAAAATTAAAATTTCAATAAAATGAATGATTTTTGTAAAATTTACTAATGTATGTATTAAAATAAGCACAACATTAAAAATAAATACTGTAATAATGACAAAGTTAAGTATGTGACTTAACAACTTTAATGCCATCCTGTTACACTCACAAAAATGCACACAAACAACAAAGCTCTAAACAGGATAAATACTTTATTAACAAACGTTTTTGACTTTATAAGGATACTGATAATAAAATATTAAGTTTCTGTTAATAAAGTATTTATCCTGTTTAGAGCTTTGTTTTCTGTGTGCATTTTTATGTGACTTAACTTTGAAGACATACAAAGCATCAAAATTCAATCAAAAATTAACACTGATTATAAAATTAAGAAACTAGGCTAGTATTATCAAGGGTGAACTGTTAATTTTGGGAGCTCTGGACTAATACTATTTGGGGGTCAACCCAATTAACCCAAGTTTGGGTTAGTTGTGGGAAATCATTTGCTATTTTGTCAAAAAAAAATTTTTTTTTCCCTTTTTTAAATAGGAAAAATTATAGATAACAAACATTGAAGAACTTTTTTATTTTAGATTGCACTTGGATATCATCATCATCATCATAATAATAATCAATCGTTATCAAACCACTGCAGGATGAAGGTCTCTCCAAGCAATTTCCAGTTCTTCCTATCTACAGCCTCTCTGATCCAACATTTTGATGTAAAATTGACAATCTCATCTCTCCATCTGTAATGTGGTCTTTTTCTTGGTTGTTTTTTATCCCTTGGTATCCAGTGAAGTACTTTAGTTGTCAATCTATTATCATTTATTCTTATTATATATCCAGCCCACGTCCACTTCTGCCTTTTTATTTTTTGGATTACTTTATATATAATTAATATATTTAATATAATAATAATAATACAAATAATTAGAAAACAAATGAGACAGAATAACATATAAACAATCAAACATATGTATTTGAAATTTGTTTTGTATTTTTTACATTGAGTTTTTCTTATTTTTCTATCAGATCGATTATTCGGAAAAAATCGTTTATCCGACTACCCTTGGTCCCAATTAGTTCGGATAATCGACGCTCTACTGTATATGTAAATTATTTTTTGTTAGAAATTTATGTACAAATTTTCATATGAATTTTCTCTATTGTAATAAGATTATTTTTTTAAACAGAAGAATGTTTAATGACGTAAACATGTATAGTTGGAAGTTCCTGAATCTATCTTAACTAAATAAATAAAATACGGTTTAATTGCAATCTTAATTTTCTTTACTTGAAGTCTTTTAATTACTTAATATTATACAAAACATTTCTCGGACTAGGTCCATTTTCAGTGTTGTATATTCAAACTAGTTTTGAATCTACAGTTGGAATCCACGAAAAAAAGCCTTAGCTGTGACTTCTGTCTTTATCCTTATAACAAATTCAAGTTATGTATAATACGATTTAAATTGATGCATATTTTTACTATGTTTATCATCCTTCAAAATATTCAAAATTATATTAAGAATTTTCACATTTAGGAAGTGGTAGTGAAGGTTTTATCCCTCACACATCATACTATTTTACTAATTAACTCTTGGTTCTTTTTTATTCCTTAACTAAATGATTTGAACTTGCCGATATTTAGAATTCAGTCAAGATAAATATTTTAAAATATTAAATTTTGGTATTTTATGACTTTTTTTATAAATGAATTATAACAGAATTTTCAAATTAATTAAAAAAGAAAATAAAAAAAGACTCTTTTTTTTAAGAAGGATTGCTAAAAATCCCCTTCAGCTTTCATTTTCGCCTCGTATCAATACGTATTAATTTAACTCATTAACTTGAAAGAATTTTATTTTGTTTAATGTCAATTAGAAACATTTTAATTTATGTGAGGATTTCCAAACAATGTGTGGAGAAAGTGGGGATTTTCGGGGAAAGAGGTAAGAAAAAGAAGACATCTGGCATGTGGCAATGATGCTGTTGAAATTGCAAAAGAACTGGAGATTCAACCGAATTTTGAAATAGAAACAAACACAAAGAAGATAAAGACGGAATTTCGAATATGAATGCCAAGATGAGATTTTGAAGTCAATGCTTAAGCGAAGTGCTTTCAAATCGCTGATTTTAGGAACGCACCCTTACCAAATTCAAGAGAATCGACGAATAAAACGGTGCATGAATTTTCTCTATACCTAATATGTGAAAAGAAAATCGAGTGAAACCAGAAAAAGTGGCCGTCATTTTTTTCGGTTTTTGTCGTTTTTCGTGCGAACAAGAGATTTCAGGAATCCGAAATTAGAATATTTACATCGAGCCTGATCAGGGCTTGAATTTGGTGCACAAATTATCTATATAGGCCGCATGGTTGCAGAGATAATCGCAGAGAAACGGAAAAATTGAAAACGGCCGAAATGGTGTACTCGATATTAGGCCGCCTGTAGATTTTTCCGTTACAGAAAGTGGGGCATAATGCATACCAAATTCAAGGGAATTAAACGACGAAGAAAACTGTGCATAAATTATTTCTCTATTGTTAATAGCTGACGAGAAAATCGAGAAAAAATTAAAATGTGGCCGTCATTTTTTTCCGTTTTTGCTGTTTTTCGTGAGAACAATAGAACTCAGGAATCCGCAATTAGAATATTTAGATGGGGCCTGATCAGGGCTTGAATTTGGTGCATAAATTATCTCTCGTAGGCCGCATGGTTGCAGAGATAATCGCGGAGAAACGGAAAAATTGAAAACAACCGGAGTGGTATACTCCAAGATGAGACTTTGCAAGATCCTCAGCAGAAGTTTAAAATAGAATTTTACTATTGTGTTTTAGATATGGCTATACAATCAATTGAAGAGAGGTTCCAACAACTACAGCAGCATAATGTTCTATTGGGATTTCTTTATGATATATATAATATCACGGAAAAAACAACTGCTGATTTACTAAACAATTGCAAGTCTTGAAAATGTTTTGACTCATAATGGTAATAAAGATATTGATGCCGAGGATCTTTGCAGTAAACTTCAAGCAATAGCTCGAAGACTTCCAAAATCCATGCCATCAATGAAGTACTATTCTTTATAGTACACCAAAAGCTTGTCGACTGCATACGCAACGTTTTTGTTGCACTAAGAATTCTCCTGACACTTTCAGTTTCAGTAGCAAGTGGAGAATGTAGTTTCTCAAAGTTAAAACTTATTAAAACTGTACTTGCGTTCAACAATGTCCCAAAACAGGTTTGGCAACAATTTCAATCGAACACGAGCTAGCTTCTACACTAGATTTAAAGGAACTGGTAGAAAATTTTGAAAAATTGATGGCAAGAAAAAATAAAATTTGATTTTTATATATACAAATTGTAAAAAATCTCGTAATGAAAAATGGGGTCGTGAATGAAAAAAGTTTGAGAAACGCTGGTATACTCGATATTATACAGTATGTCATTTATTAGTTTGTCATGTATATTTATTAGTAACCTTGCAAATTAAATGAATTAAGGAAACCATAATTGGGTGAGTGGGTGGTACATTACAAAATTAATTTGATTAACCGTTAATCAGAATAAACGTCATTGCATAAGAAATGCGTTGTAAAATACATTCAAAATCAAATAAAATTGTTTACCTTTCATATTTTCACGGTGTTTGTATTTAATATTTAGATATGTAGATAGGGAGGCAGGAAATGGATAAAACAGAAGAAGGGAGATTATCAAAAGTTTTCTAAAATAATATTTTTCACGGTGTATTAATAATAAAGCATGCCAAACTAATTTTTATTTTTTAAATTTAAAATTTCATTTTAAAACATATCCAACGTGTGAAATAAGAGGCGCACTTGTAAACTTTGCCTAGGGCGCAGAATAACCTGGCGCCGGCCCTGCTCCTGAATGTAAGTTTCTAGGAAAACAGCCACGCGCGCTTGCGCATCGCTTCGCGCGGTCGCCCACACTTAAACCCGACTTTTACCCCAGAGACATTTCTGAATAGTTAATTGTGAAACTTCTTGTCATGCAACATAAATAGATAATTAATTGTGAAACTTCTTGTCATGCAACATAAATCCATCTCACTGCATCCAGAATAGCAAATGATCAACAACTTACTTCTTTTGTTCTAATGGCAAGAATCGATAAAAAGTGCATACCTTGTCGCGGCCGAGATACTTAGTTTCGATGCGATCGTTCAGGCGGCGCTGGATTGTAATCGACGGATTGCTTGAGAACGGGAAACGCCGATATCTAGCCTGAGGGCCACGCGCGCTTGCGCATCGCTTCGCGCGGTCGCCCACACTTAAACCCGACTTTTACCCTTTATATTTTTATTAGTTAACAGAGATTCAAATTTATTGATGTTCTTTACTAATCAATAAACTAATTCTTTTTGAATGTTTAAAGTGTATTAAATTAGCAAGGATTCTAGTTGATCAATAGCACGCGGATCTATACATTAGAGAATTGAAGATTCACAGCCCACCGACTGATGTATAAAATACAAATCAACAATTCTGTTGTATAAAGATTCTCCAAAACTATCTGGGCTATCAAGATGTTTTTATTAGAATCTATCATACGTGATATAATCAAAAAGTAAGAATATAATTTCGAGTGGACGGTCGCTTATCATATATCCGCGTGCTGATGCTCAACTAGAATCTTACCTTAAATTATTCTTTTCTTATTTGAATAATTATAGATGTTCGAAATGACTTTTTCTTATATTAATATTTTGTTAAAAGAAAAGATTTAATATCGAAAACACTAGAGGAATTAAAAATTTTTATATATGCAGTGAACATTTTGAGAATCGGTTATATGAATAAACAGAAGAAAAAAACTTGTATGGAATGCTATACCGACAATAAGTAAATTTAATTACAGTAGGAATTCGATTATCCGACCGTCGATTAACCGAAACGTCGCTTATCCGAACGTAATTTTCAATCGTGATACGTAACAGCAAAGCTTACATTCTCCCACCCTACACATTGTAGGGTGGGTGATTCTAAGCTTCTGTTATGCGTCTAGGAAAACGGTTGATTTCTATTCCGATATTCAGAATCAGATAGCTGATTATAATAAGAGGCAATAATTTTTTTTAATAAACGTAACGAAATTTTAAATTACAGTATATGCAAAAAATATCTAGACTAAAAATTTGAATATTTGATATTTATTTAAATAAACATTACTTTTTGTATTTAAATAAACAATAATTTGCATTTCTGTTCAATATATACTTTATTAGAAATTGAAAATCCAGCTAAATATAAAGATTTGATACACGCATTTTATTGAAGTGAATAAAATTGTACATAATATAAATGTTTGTTCATTTATTTGAACATTCTTACCTTCATGAAAAATAAAACAAATATAAAAATAAGAGTTAATTAACCAGCTCATATTATTATCTTGGATTTTTATATTTAAATTCTAATGAATTGACATATCAATTGCTTTCAAAATCTTGTTTTACATTCATCAGACGTTGGCAGATACTTTTGATGATAAAAATAGTGTATAATGAACTATTTCGATATGCTTATTTATACGACTAACCTAACAAAAACTTATATGTTTCCTCTTCAACATCTGCTTCAATTGAAAAATTTCCAAGTGACAAACACAGAAGTGTAAGTGAGCCGCCATATTCACTCAGCACCAACATTTCTAATTGGTGAAACTGATGCGACACCGATGAACAGAAGTCAGATTTTGGATCGTTACAGATGGATTGCACCGGTGAAGTCACCGATGAATTTAAGAACACGGCAGTGGCGGCTCTCGCCATAGAGCTGCAGGATTGTAGCCCTCCTATCAAAATGAAAATTTTAAAATATTATAGCTATTACATTACTATACAATTATTTTACAAAAACATATTTTTTCCGTTCATAGTATATTTATTTTTGAATTGTAGGTACTAGGTACCTCGATAGGCGCTCTGTATATTTTTGAATTGTAGGTACTAGGTACCTCGATAGGCACTCTGTATATATTTTGAATTGTAGGTACTAGGTACCTCAATAGGCGCTCTATATGTGTGCATTGTATGAGTCAGTGCGATTGCGTACTCATCAGGGCTGCAGTCAGTGCAGACCGAGTCACAATTGCAGGTGGGAGTAACCCCATGATGTATGTTTTTGTGATATGTATATCGTGGGCTGCAAACATTGCAGTCCACACTACGTATTTTATGTATATCGTGGGGTTGCAAACATTGCAGTCCGCACTACGTATTTTAGCTATGTATTTTATTATAAATTTTTTCAGCCCTCCCACAAAAATCATCCCCGAGCCGCCACTGGAACACGGTATTAAAAAAATCTCTGGATTCATTTGTAACCAACGGGTGGGATAGAGGAGATTAATGGTTAAACATATGTCTCTCTCTAAGCCTGGTTCACACCTAGGTTATAGAAAATTTAATATCGTAAGAACGAGATCGTTTCCATCGTTTATTGCATATCGAGCAAATAAGGATACTGTCCAATAACCTATGTACTGTACATTGTGTTTTACAGAGGTTAGGTTAGGTTAGGTTAGTTTTGTTACGCCGCAATATCCTCATGGGATATTCTTTATCTGGCGGCGGCCATTTATAGCTCCCATCACAGGCTAGCCAGCACCCATGATGGGGTCAACCGGATGGTTGAAGGATGGGGTTCAACAGGCCGGGCCCGGACCCCTCCTGAAAAATTGGAGGTGTGGGACCCGGATTTGAACCCGGATCCTCCAGGGTGGTAAGCCGAAGCTTTCCCACGCGGCCATCCGGCCGACTGTTTTACAGAGAATTCAAAGTAGAGGATCAGAACTGTAGATGGACATGTTTTCTATATAGTAATGTACATATACAGTACGTAAACTAAACTGTAAAGCGTGTCAAACTCATTTTAATTCAAGGGCCATTTTATGAACATGCAAGATTACTGAGGGCCACATCGCATTTACATTTTTTTTTAAATTAAATTTTGAAAAGGGATGCATTTATATGAATAGGATAATTTAAAAAATTGTGTAATTAAGTGAATTTAGTATAATAATATATACTTACTACATAATTGCTTTTAATTACATACGTTTTTCTTAAATTAAATTACTATCTCTAGTAATTTAATTTAAAATAACTCTATCGCTATCGATATCTAATTTTCTATTTAGTTTTGAAAGTAACATTTTCTGTAAAAATCAAGAATTTTATGTAAATTTTTATAAATTCAATGTCCATAACTACTAACATTTTTTAAATAGGTTATAACAGCAAATAAATCTTTAACAAGCACATCCTTTAAAGAGAAATTGCTTCGATTTTGTTTATTGTATTTGGCTATCCTAAAAAATCCGAATTTCCATTTATAATTTTTTTCTATTTTTGGCGAGAAAGTTTCCCATAAAACGATGTACGCCTTGTAGGACAGACTTTATATCACCGATCTGAAAGATCACTGTCGTCTGTATGTTTACGTCCGACAACGCCAATCTTTTTTTTTGTCAACAGATGACGCCACACTCCATTCAGGTAGAATACTATGTGGCGGGGCGAAACAAGCTCTTCCACAGGCTGCCCACCCCTGCGGAGGGGTCAGCCGGATTGTGGAGGACGGGGATTGACGGACCGGGCCCGGACCCCATGATAAATATTTTCAAGGGGGTGGGACTCGGGATTCGAACCCGGGTCCTCCAGAGTGGAAAGCCGAAGCGTTTCCACGCGGCCAATCCGGCCAACGACAACGCCAATCGAAACGAAGAAACTCGAGTAATTGCTTTTCGTTAAAACAAAATAGAGTATCATAGTATATGACTTAGCTTCGATATAACAGTTACTTTCTATTATCTGCGTAACATATTGTTTTCATGTTAGTTAAGAGCGTCTCGGGCCACAAAAAAATCACTTTGAGGGCCGCATGCGGCCCGCGGACTGCCAGTTTGACATTCCAGCTGTATAGTTTTTTAGAAATGTTAAGTTTGGATGCTATATATATAAATGTACTGTTTTTTATTAAATTTAATAAATTCGGAGTTCATTTTCATTTCTATACTACACGTTTTCGATAAACCGCCAACCCCAATCGTCCCCAAACAGATGGTGGCGTCTTATCGGGGTTTGACTGTATATAAGTAATTTTAATTAATAAATATTTATTAAAAATAAAAAAACAATTTCTTTTAAAATATCTATGCAAGGGGAGATAACTGTTCTATATCACGTGACCAGAAAATATACTTCAAAAATCCGAAACGATGCATTGCATACACGTCACGAAAAAATGACGTGTATGCCAATCACGGCTGTTTATATGTACGAGAATTCTCGTAAACATACGAGAATTTTGAATATATGTACGAGGTACGAGCATACGTCTATCTCGTACTCGAGATTTACGATAATTTTCAGAATTCTTTTCTTTAAGAATAAAAAAAATGTTCTTCAACCAAAAAGTACTCTCTCAGTTTGTATATTTATTCATAGTTTCCCTTTCGTTTTTTACCAATACGAAATGAGTATAATCCAGTCAAGTAAAAAGGACTGGTGGACATATTCCATTTAAGCTGTATCTAGATGTAATAAATAGTAAGATAGAATAAAGTACTTATAACTTTTAACGCTAACCATTTCAAACAATTAACAGCTAATTGCGGAGTGAAAATTTCATAGCTGGAATGGTTGCAGTGAAGTAAACGCAGCCCAGAAAAATTTTACAAAATTAACTTTAAAGCATTTAAGTTTTCAATTTTTCAAATTTATCAATATGATAAATATACATATATCAATGTCTGCCAAACTGTGTGCCGCGAAAGATTTAAAAATATTTAATAGAGTGCGTTTCTCGGTCATAAATTTCAGTCCATCTACGAATCTACGTGATAATAATAATCACAAAATACCATGATACAAACCTGACATTAACAGAAAAAGAAAATTTAAGAGACTTGAGAAATAACCCTGTGTACAAAGTTTCACATTCTGAGTTAGAATTCTCAGCATTTTGGATTTCGCTCTGGAGTTAATATCCTCGATTAGCTACTACACCATTAAATCCTTGTTGCCGTTTGGATCGTCGTGTCTTTGTGAATTAGGTTCTCAGCTCTCATGGAAATTAAATTAAAGGAAAAAAAAGGAACGATTACTGATGGTAAATGATAAGTTAACATGTATATTATCTAATTTAGAGCCACGTCTTGATATAATTATTTTTCAAAATCAATCGCATCCTTCTCATTAATAAAATTATTATTTATACTATATAGTAAACGTTGCAGCTACGCCAGCAATAAAAAAAATAAGTCGGTGATCGATGAGTGATTTTATAATTTAATTTCAAAATTTAATCTATTAATTAGGAGTAATTCCAGAATTTTCCGTTGAATTTAATTAAATACTCCACTGGGACTAAAGTTTTTCGCCAGAGACTGAGAGACGTCGCCGGAGCCCAAGGGAAAAATTTATATGGGCTCCAAGTAATTTTAGAGTTATAAGGTTAGGTCAATTTATTGCTCCTGTTCGGACTCTAATTTTCAATACCGTTTTTCTGCAGTTAATTGGCGCGTAAAAATAAATTACGGGCTGATATGCGACCCCTCGTGAATCCTGAACCGGGAAATTTTATCATATCACTCTCCTCTCGTTGGCCTTGTTTTCGCTGCTCGTTTAAAAATGTATCTGCCTCGAGGCACACTGCCATGAATCCCGCTTAATCTTTATTGACGTCATCAGACATTCTGACCGCTGGCAAATGACCGTACGGTTTAAAAACAGAAAAGGTGTTTTGCTTGCTCAAAGGTGTAATCTGAGTACTCGATTCTAAAGCCATTCAATTATGATAAAATGAAAGATTTTGTGAATTAATGTAAAATGATCATCCAACAGATATTGTAGTGATTCATAAATACGATTGAAAATATTTATTTCATTTTTATATGTCTGAATCTGTCAAATAATAAATATAATCAAATATTTTTGTAATGTGTAAGTATAGAAAAATAACAGCGAGTCCTTTCAGAGTATTTACAAATAAAAATATAATCTATCTGGGTTTGAAATCATCTTGCACCCAATTTATTTTTATATTTTTCTTGCCCATTGCGCATTTTATTTGCCTGTTTATTACTATCCGTTAGTCTTAGCGATGATCAATGTACGCGTGGTTATCGTTGTTGCTCGGAGAACGATGATGGTCTAGAGTCTTCGTGAGAATTTCTACAAATACAACTCTAATTTTGACACGTGATTTCAGATTGGTATGTTGACTAATCAGGGACGACTCTCTGAAAAATTTTATAATCAACTTATTTCGTTCTAACCACGCAGATTGGATGGAATATCTAGCTTAGGCTGAACTCACACGTACCACAGCAGAACCATACCACTGCCACAAAACTGAGGTCGATTTGTGGACGGTCGTGAATTATAATTATATTAATATAGCGGCCGGATGGCCGAGTGGTAACGCTGTCGGCGTGCCACGCAGAAGAACCGGGGTCTAGTCCCGGATATTTTCGGGGTACTGGGCCAGGCCCGGTGATCCCCGTCCTTCACGATCCGGTCCCCCTCCACGGGTGTGGGTGCAGCCCGTGGTTGGAACTGACCCAGCCCCCTTAGGAATCTCCCTGATTGGAAAGGGGCGTAAAAAATTATATTAATATAGAAACGCATAATCAGATTCACATGGACCATTAACTGAAATCGGTTTCAACGGTTGTCGCAACGCGTAGTCCGTGTGAGTTAGATTATGCGTTTCTATATTAATATAATTCACGACCGTCCACAAATCCGGTCGTGGTATAATTCTGCTGTGGTACTGAGTTCAGCCTTAAACTGATTAAGATAAGTTATTCACTTATTAAACGGACGTCATTAAAATGATAGTACAGGTTAGAAAGAGAAAATTCAGTTGTTTTCTTGCGTGATGTGACAACTTGGCGGGCGTAAATCCATTCACATACATTACTATAAGTATAATTGCAATGATTGTAATGCCGAAAAAAGTAGTACGAAACGAAAGAGACAACCTGTAGGTCAAAGTTCATAAAAAATCAGAGGTGAAATCGGAACCGTTTTCGAAATATCCATCTTTTTATTCCATTCTTAAACACAACGGAACCGATAACTGCGCAATTAATTATGTGTCGGTAGAATGGATTGTTAACTATAAACCATAATCATTATTATAGCAATTTATCTCGAATATATCATCGATATGAGTCCTGTTTTTTTGTGATCGTTAACTTATAGATTGACCTCTTTCGCTTGGTACTACTTTTACAGGACTTTACAAAATTAAAATTGTACCATCTCGCGGCTCGAATTCATCTTGCAGGCAAGTTATTTTGTGTATTTTCATGACTATTACTCTTGTTGTTTTGTTACTGTTCTTTAGTTTAACCGATGATCAATCTACACGTGCTTATTTGTTATTCGGAGAAATGATCGTTGGCGTATTGTGTCCATTTATTCATTTGTTATCTGGAAAAGTCAACATCAGTGTTAGTGTTCATCATGAATGTTTTCACCAATAGAACTGCCTAATTTTGACACATGACTATAGAATGTTTCCTTGACTAGCTGAGACATCTCTTAAAAAAATTTAATGATGGCGTATTTTGATATTTCGTATACAGAAATGAGTTATCAACTAAAGCAAATGCAATGGCGAATGGATGAGGGAGAGACGTAATACGGCTGACTGACTGTCAGTTACTTCACTTACCGCCGCTGAATTTCCCTAAAGTTATTTGAAAGTATCCACTGGCTCTACAGGTTATAAAAGGAATATTCAGTTTTATTTTCCTTGCGCAAGGAACATCGTGACGTCACAAACATCGTTGATAGAATTAAAAAACAGATATATTAAAATAAATAGAATATGTTTGTACAATTTATTGCGTTTTTGCTCTTTTAAGCATTATACATTCTTAACTATTAAATTATACGTAATTATCGTCTGAAAGATAAGACCTAACTGAATCTACCAGAAAGCCAACATCTTAGGTCATAACAAAATGAGGCAATGGTCCCATTCATTAACTATCTAACATAGTCATTTTTACCCTTTTTTCTGTTGAGGAACACATTTTAATATTTTAAAATTTGGCAGCACTTTTTCTGTTGAGGAACACATTTTAATATTTTAAAATTTGGTGGCACATCTTTCTGTTGAGGAACACATTTTAATATTTTTAAATTTGGTGGCACACGTTGAGGAACACATTTTAATATTTTAAAATTTGGCGGCACACCTAAATCTAAATTATTATTTAAAATATTTAACAATGAATTTTTATTAACAGATTATTATATTTATTCTTATTTATTACAATCAGATTACAGACATACTCGTACATCTGATCATTAAATGGCAGTCTTTATTAAGTTTTAGTGCCACCTGCGGATTTTTTCTTTTTAGAGAAACTATAATTTTTATTCCTTAATTTTGAAATTATGAATAACGAGTTTTTTCTCGTTAGATTTTTCTAACGATACCCTAGGAATCGGTACAGTGGTTCGATTGCATAAGGATATCTAGCCAACCATGTTTTCACTATACATATATATGATTCATACAATTACATAAATACAATTCATTCTTAATATTTTGCATATGATTCATACAATTACATACAAACAATTCATTCTTAATTTTTCGCGGCACACTGTCAAAGATTTGGCGGCACACTAGTGTGCCGCGGCACAGCGGTTGAGAACCAGTCTTAGGCGGACATATCGCGCCATCTATAGAATAAGTTAAAAAGTTTTTTCGTTATTTGATTTTTTGAAATTTTTTATAGGGTTATTAAAATATATATTTAATAGTCAAAAACTCTAATTTCACCTCATAAAAACTCAAATCAAAAGGAATTATAAAATTTCATTGCATAGTCTTCGAGCTATTTCAGTGTAAAGTTGTACGTGACACTAATGAGAATAAACAAATTATTATATAGATTACCTACTTATATAATTTCGATAAAACATTATTATTTTATTGTTTCCTATATTAATAATAATAATATTTTGATTCATATTAATAAAATAAATTTTTTCGGATTTTTATTTGGTGTGCAGCGAAACAAATTCCCCTACTTCAGTATGCCGTGAAGTAAAAAAGTTTGGCAGATACTGACTTATATTAACATTATTGTAATAAGTAATTTTGTAATAAAATAATGTAAGCGTAGTATAAATTTTCAATAAAACTCAATTATAATCATTATATATAAGTACAGGAATCCCTTTATTAGTGCGATTAATAAATCCTCTCAATACACCGCACATATCAAAACCGCATTAATCAAACTAAAATATCAATGGGAATAATCAATACTATATGAATACTAGAAAAATATCAAAATTATAAACATGTATTTTTTCCTCTCTCAAAATGTATCTATAATGCATTACATGTACTTTAAATCATTGATTAACAATGAATTTTAACAGATTATTATATTTATTCTTATTTATTACAATCAGATTACAGATCTAATTAAAATTAATTGATTAAATCAATTAAAATTTGATGAATATGTATAAGTATTTAATAATTTATAATAAGAATTAAAATTTATTTTTAATTAAAAAAATATTTTTTACAAAACTGCATAAATTTTGTAAAGAATAATTGAATGTCCGTAGAGTAATGGAGAGGAACTGAAGGCAAGGCTGGCTATATAATATTGTAATGACTATTATTAGGAAGGCAAGGCTGGCTATATAATATTGTAATGGTTATTATTAGAAAGTTGCCCTTCACGCTAAATTTATTAGAAATAAAATTACAAATCAATTAAAATATAACAATTAGATGACGAAAAAGTCGTAATTAACAGAATTAAATAAATAAATAAATAAATTTATTGCAGTGCTCTAATCATATAGACTAAAATCCCCGAGATTCAATTGCCAACACTTCAAAGAGTTTGAAAAAAAACTCGCACTTGTTGAAGCGCGTTAATCAAATTTGACACAGCATATATTAAGGGATAGTCTCAATTTATTTTCGCACTAATCAAGGGATTCCTGTATATATCAAGCGTATCTTAAACATATAAAAACATTATCAGAAAAATATTGAATTGCTGATGTCATGATTGACGATTTCTTGGAAAATAAATCAGGTTTTATCATTTTAATTAAAATTTATAATTTGAACAATGAAAATAACGATAGTAGTAATATCTCCGAAGTTGAAGAATTAGATTCAGCTAAAATCAGCATTGAAGGAATTAATTTATTATCCGATTCCGAATAATAATCAAGTTAATGAAAAATTAACATAATAAAACAAAAAAATAATTAATAAAAAGGTTTATTATTTGATGTTTCTAAATTTAAGAAAAAGTTTATTTTATTATGTGTACCACATTTCCTTCTATAACCAACCCTTTCAATATGTTTTAATGGTATGAGAATGATTTCAAAAATACGAGAATTTTCAGAATTTCGTACGAGATTATTGAATGCTAGATATAACATCCTAATGCCAATTATCTCTAACCGCGTGACATTTCCCACTTTCATCTGGAAAAATGGCTGGTATCATCCATGTTGAGAAAGAATCCACTCGATACTGTCGAAGTATGAATTGTAGACGAATAAAATCGAAAACGCTCAGTTCTAAATCAATGCAGAATGCATTCATTGATTTGTAAGTATAAGTATTTTTAAGAATTATTGCTTATTTTCGTTGGAGTAAAATCCAACGTTCACCATTTGGAAGATTGTCTGTGATTGGCCACTTCTTCGTATCAACTTTACTATGAAAATATTGCCAGTTCCAAACAATACCAAATTTCACATTAACTTTTTTAAATTATGAGCTTGTAATCACAATCTGTTGTTTTTTCTAATTTTGGTTTTACGAAATATATTGGAATAAAATATTTATTTCTCTATTTGTTTTATTTGTTGTATTAAAATAATTAAAAGTGATAAATTTTTAAATACACAAATAAAGTTTTTACTTTCTTTAAAGTTTTTTAAGACTGGAAGAGTGGGTCCTCCAAATTGAGCAAACGCATTTAGATAGATGCATAGTTATTACGTAATCAGATATTAAGTTGGGGAATATGATCTATATAAGAGAGTAGATCGCCGAATAACTTAGTATAGAAAAGTAGCTCGCATAGTAAAAAAGGTTGAACACCACTGATATAACATCGTCGTCTCAATGTCCCCATACTAATATAAACATCACAAAATTCTTTAATAAATTTATATGTAAATAGGCGCATTAGGTGCAAGCTAGGGTCACATTTTAAAACCTTATTCCTCACAAACAATATAAAAAACATCCCAGTTATAATTGTAAAATAAAGTACTTATTTTTAAATATTAAATTTATAACTGAAATTGAAATAGACTTGTTATTTTGGGGCCTCATAATGTTGTGCCTAGGGCCTCTGAAAGTATAAATGTGTCCCTATAAATATACATAAAACTTTGATTAAAAAGTTAATGCTAAATAGAAATGTAATTGTTAAACTGTAACTGTAATGTTAAACAGAAATGTAGAATTCATGTAATGTTAATTTATATCTGTGATAATTGATCATTTTTTAATAGGTTAATGAAAAATTGATATGGATAAAACTTAATCAGATTGTATTAATGTCTAAAAACTTTAATGTTTTTTATTAAAAATTTTATAAAAAAAATGCAAGATAAACTTCAACATTAAGAGATTGTTGAATAGTTAATCATCATTCATTGCTGCCATATAATTATAAATTAATTTTTATAACAATATTACAAAAAACTAGACTAGCTTATTTTGTATTTAAGTAAGGACCTAGTTGTCACTTTTACCTTATAACAGGATTAAACAAGAAATGTTAAAAATTATATAAATTTTACTGTCTGTCCAGTTTAGCCGAGACCATCGATGCAAGTACACATGTGCTAACTGAATGAGTCCAGTGACAAAATAGGGATGACAGCTTCGCACATGGATGTTTTCAAACAAAAGAAAACTGAAGTTGAATGGAAGTTTATTGTAATGTCGAATGCTAAATGATTAATTAAAATTGAATGGAAGTTTATTGTAATGTCACAAACGCAAGATAACTGAAGTTGAATGGAAGTTTATTGTAATGTCTAACAACACAAGATAACTGAAGTTGAATGGAAGTTTATGGTAATGTCGAATGCTAAATGATTAGTTTCGATGTTGGAAATAGTATATTTAACAGAACTTAATATATTATTATTCAATATTCCCACCCGTCATTATACCGATTGTGATTCTCCCTTTCGCGTTTGGATTCATCCACCTTAGCTAGGTGTTGCTTTTGTGGATGGACAATACAAATTACAAGTTGCAACATTTATAATTTGGAACTTTTAATCTTTTCCATTTTAATTTCAGCACTATTCCCCATAAATACTATTATAGCATTTCTTATTCTGTTTAGTCAATTACAATTTATAAACTCTTGATTAAAAATATCTTATGTAATACTAATTAACAATTAATAAAAAAAAATATTTCAATAAAAATGTTTTTATTGTATGTTTAAATATTGCATAATTTTACAGAAGTATAATTTAAAAGAACAACAGAGAAACATATTTCTTTTCACTGCTCCCTTTCAGATGCCTGAAATTAAAAATATATTAAAATTTTTATATATTAGTCTATTTATATAGTAATAATTTTAAATTTATATATATGAGTTTCCAGATTTAAACAAATCTGATTTATATAAAATTCAATTTTACATAAAAATTTCTTATAAAAAAATATTTTAAAAATCATCATAATAATTTATTATATAATATAATACTGAAATTTTATGCAATTGTTAATATTGCAATGATGTCTATGATACTAATATAGTGACAATAAATGATACAGTTGAGTCTGTAGTCCGACACACTGTGAATCGTCGCATCGTGAAATTTTCATATCACAACTTGTCGATGTGCGAGAAAGAGAAACAGTGTTGAATGCAGTGTTTAGATGGTTTACGTCGACCACTGAAATATTCTAAAAACAGTTGCTGACATGTCTTAAAGGAACCACTTATCCAATACTGTTTCACAAGAAACACTTGCTCTTCCACAGAATATCGATACATCGTCAGAATCAAACAGCACCAGAAGAAGCAAGTCGCACAGAACACCATGAAAAGCAAGCCACACTACACTGGAACACGAGACCCACACATAGCTCGCAGAACCTCACTGTTGCCACATTTCACAGATTTACAGTGCTGCCACATCGATGAGTTACGTGAGAACATCTGCCATCACACCCAATACTCTGGCAGCAACATTCATGAACATGCAGCGCCGTGTTGAACTGTGTATACAGGTGGGGGAGGTCACTTCCAGCACTTCTTATAATGTACCTTCATTTCTCAACCATAAAGGTATGTCATGTACAAATTTGGTTTCATATCCTCTTAAGATTTTTATAATACTTTTTTTGGGGCCCCTTATGAGTGGGACACCCTCTATCTTGAACTATTAAAAAAGTGTTAAGAAAGATTTTGTATTTGAATTCTTTGCTTAATTGTATATATAAATAACAGGCATTTCTGAATTAACATTATACTGGACATATTACGAGGAGGGACCCAAAAAAACCGGATTTTTTGTATAAAAACCTTATTTATTAACTTTTTTACAAAATTCCTTCAGTCATCTTCAAAGTACTCTCCATTAGATTCGATGCACTTGTCAAGTCTTTTTTCCCACTGTTTGAAGCATCTCTGGAACTCTTCAACTTTGACCTTGTCCAGTACCCTTTGCGAAGCTGTTTTTACCGCCTCCACATCGTCCAAACGCTTCCCTTTTAGATTTTTCTTCATTCTCGGAAAGAGGAAGAAGTCGCACGGGGCTAGGTCTGGTGAATACGGAGGGTGGGGAACGACAGGCCATCCCCGAGAGGCCAGATAGTGGATCACTCGTAAGGCCGTGTGTGCGGGGGCGTTGTCGTGATGAAGGAACCAGTCACCTGATTGCCAAAGTTCTGGGCGTTTCCTCCGCACATCCTCTCGCAGATGTCTTAAAACTTCCAAATAAAAGTGCTGGTTAATTTTCATCGTTTCGAGATGTTGAAGGACGCCCAGAACGAGCATGGTCTTCAACACTCATCTCACCACGTTTAAAGCGCCCAAACCACTCGAAAACTTGTGTGCGGCTCATAGCATCCTCCTTAAAAGCCTGTTGAAGCATTTGGTAAGCTTCCGTTGCCGATTTTTCAAGCAGGAAACAAAATTTCAAACACACTCTTTGTTCTTTTAAATTTGCCATAACGACTTCGCAGGCAGAACAAAATAACAGTAAGAGAAACACAACACTATGCTCAAACGTTAATGTACAAACTGATGCCGTCTGCAGAGCTGTTTCGTGAAGGTCTCTACTAACCCCATCTAGCTGGAGAACTCTCTACTACGTCTACGAATGGCAGCGCGCTCTCAGTTCGGTTTTTTTTGGGTCCCCCCTCGTATTACTACCTGAATGATTCCTGATTTACTTACATCTATAAACAACATAATAGTTGTTTTCAGGTAATACTGGTCATCTGTCAGAATCTTTCATAATTTTATTTGCAAAAATAGATACAATTTATTAAGTAAAATCTCAAATGATGCTTTTGTCAACCTGAAATATCATTTGAAATCAGATGAACTATACAATGGAACAGTTTTCTACTTTTTTAATGTATATTTGTTTTATTTTAAAATCATTTTCCATTTGTTTAATTGCTATTCACATCATTAATTCATCCTCTGATTCAGAATCAATATTATCTATCTTTAGTAAGACTATTGCAATAGCAGCTGTAACAATACTAGAAGTTGCCATGCTTGATTTGTATTTACTTCTGGCACATACTTAGACAATCCTCACTAATATGACTTTACCTGTGTTAAAAGTGGTGCTTATAGCACAGAAGTAAACACAATTAATGTAACTATTAACAGTTTACTATCAAGAGTTAAGCTGTGTGTTGTAATAATTATAATATGATATAAATTATAAATATGTATTTGTATAATATAGTTATATTGTATTTAATTTTACCATAATAATTATTAATAATTTACATAGATAAATTTAACCTACATAAAATTTGACTTATGTAGATTACCACAAACTTAAGTCTTGTGTAAATCTGGGAATTTCTTTATATTATACTCCTAATCTAATCATCATATAATTAAAATTTCTAAAAAACTGAAATAAAAATATTACAAGAGAGAAACTGAATTAGAGCATTATTTCTCTGTTGTAAATCAATCTGAATGAAAATAATTAAGTTTTGAAACAGCAAATGTTTAAAACTATCAGGATATTTTATCATGAAGATTTATTATTATTAAACTATCATTCAGACTGCACCATAAAACAAATAAAACTACTAAATAAAAATCTTTTGACTGCAAAAGGGCTATTGTGTAGTTTGATTTATTATTATTCATAGAATGAAGTTATTACAAATTTATGTTTCTTATATTTATAAGATTGTCAGAACGAAGATTTTGGAAGAAAGTCAAAGATTCATCTTTTCAAAATATAATAAAATATGAGAAATGTAAAGTTCTGTTATATTAAAAATGGGAGAATTCTAATTCTAACCTGAGATGCACATTAATTGGAGAAGTAAATGATCTTTAATTATTAATATTTTATCTTAGATGCAATATTTGAAAGATTTATAAATGCCCAAGATTCTTTATACCTTAAATAACTGAAGATCAAAAGTAAAATCTTTATATAATTAAAAATTAAAATTTTACAATTATATGCTTTCCACTGATTTTTATAGTAAAAAAATATAATCATAACTGCATCATTAGTTGTAATATTATTAGTCCTCTAGATAGAATTCAATAATTATAGACTGAAATTTTCAGAATATCACAATCATCAATACACAAAACAATAAATTTACAATTTTTATTTATTACTTTGAATTTAAGCTGCACTTTATATTCAAATTTTTAAGATGTAAAATTTAGATGCAGCTTAAATTCAAAGCAAACATTTTAACATATTATTTCTCCCGATCCCCAATGTTCAGGTTTTTGATTTAGGTTCTAAGCATGCACATAGTATTATGAGCGTTGATAACAGTTTATTCGCTGGTCCCCCATTCCTACTTTTCAGATTTAATCCAATTGTTGTTTGATAGCTTGTAGATTCGCATCGTATCTGGCCATATTTTAATTATAAGAAAAATCACGAATTATTATAATGCTGTTTATAACCGCTGGTGAAAACAAATTGCCACTTTTTATTTTAAGCAAAAAAAATTGTACCCAAGGAAAATTTTCCTAAGGGCATTATAACTCAAGCATAAAAGAATGCATGGATGACAACAGAATTGATGAAAGATTTATTAGAATATGTTTAGGAGAAGAGACCTGGCTCTATTATAAAAAAAAAAAAAAATGTAATTGATTGTATATCTGAAGAAGATTCTCAATAAATTAGACAGCTTATTATGTATATTAGTACCTATTTAAGTAAACAAAAATGTTTCTTATTTTACAATACCTATTATAAAATCATTTTTATTTCTTCCAAATTTCCAATTTTAAAATCCTACTGTGGCTTAAATTCGAGGGCAGCTTATATTTGAAGTAATACAGTATATTCAGAAATTAACATAAATGAAATGTGGTAATGCCTCATATGCACCTAAATAACTCTTAATTTCTCATACATATGGTCAACTTAAGTGAGTATCTAATCCATTATAGTCACAAAAACAATCCTAAGTCAAATGTTTTAAAGATGGGAAATACACAATAGAGAAGCAATGCAAGAACGAGTGTATTTCACTATGGGTTTGATTTTGATATCAAATAACTTCAAGTATGTATTAATGGAGATCCCAGAGGTTTTTGAACTTGCAAATAGTGGAAATAGCTTTCAATCTGATTCTTCTGAAATGAAATTTAATCATACTTTAATGCACTATCAGCAGTAATAACTGCTCACTCTTAAAGAAATTTAAAAGTGTAAGAGTTAATTATTTAGTAAATCTTCTGAAGTGACCTAAGAATGAAATTTTTGGAAAGAATGAATCTCAAATATTGAAATCTGTTCACAATCTCAAATCTTGAATTGTCAGAATAGAACATGTGTCTTTTTTCCACCTTTCCTGAATTTGATATTTATATGTAGGTCATTCACAGAAGATCAAATTCCAAGTACCTCTAAAGACTTATCTCTTCCGTTTCTGGACTGAAGATCAATCACCAATTGTCAGTATAGAACAGGAAATATGCATTATCAATTTGATCAGAGTCTTTCTTAAAAGTATAGAACTAAGTGAATTATCCTGAAGGACTCCTCTTCTGTGTTATGAATCCTATATCAGATATTCAGTCAAAAATGGTTAGCTGAGTCTTTTCAAGAATATTAGTAATTAGATTTAAGATTTTTATATTGAATTAGTCTTGAAATTTTACAAGAAGTTTTCCACTATGAACAGAATCAAAAACTTTTCTAAAGTCAACAATACTATATACATGGATCCTCTAGGTTTTGCAAACTGCCTTGTAATACTCTGAAGTAGAGCATCAATCACCTGAATTGTGGACCTTTCTCTCACGAAGCCAAACTGCTCTTTGGGTGATTTTGTCAATACAATTTTCAATGATTTGTTTGTTAATCATTTGCATTAGAATCTTGAAAAAGCAAGACAGTAAAAGTGATTTCACAATAATTTTCTGGAACATAAGGATTCCCTTTCCCTTATGAAGCCTCCACATTCTGCAGGATTTCCAGACACTGGGAACAGTTGCTGTTGTTAGACAAGTCATTCATTTAATTAAATGTTTAAAACTTTTATTGAAAATTAAATTATAATATATTTTAACATTAATTATTTATTGCATCTTTTTATATATCTACATCTAAACTTTTGTTCAGCAAATTCATTATGTTTGCATAATTTAGTGAAGATATTAGGTCTGTTAACTCCTTTTCAATAGTCAGAAAAGAAAGGGATTTTATCCGTAAGATTTAGGCTTAAATAGTTTTTTACATGTTTCAATGCCAAAAATGTCCCTTCAACTGAACAACTGTAGTAAATGTGCCAACAAACATATGGAATATACTATTGCTTTACCACTAGTAGTGATAGATGCTCATGTTTCTGGTACATTCATTTATTTTCTGTGCAGTCTTTTGTGGAACAAAAGACTGCACAGAATAGTCTTTTGTGGAACAAAACAGTATAGTCTTTCTTGGATTAGCTCAGCTCTGCATAAAACACATTTGCTTTCCTCACTATCTATGCAAGTTCAAACAAAAAAAAAAGGAAATGGAGTACTTCAATCTTGCATAGAGGGTTGAACTTACAGCAAAAATGCTGCCCTTACAAATTTGTGTCCTCGGCCCTAGCTTTGAGCAGGATAATATAGTGCAGTTATGAGGCAGGGTGCTCCTGATACTACTGTAGCAGCTACCTATGTATTCCTGCCCTATTTATTTGTATAGTTTATTTTTCACAATCTCATTATAGCAAAGATGATTGTAATTGCTACTTTCCAACTATATCCACTTATTTTGAAATAATTAAAAATACACAAATAATGTGTATCATCATCATAAACTTCAGCAGCACTCTCTCTCTATCAAATTGAAGTTTGATTATCCACCATTTTTGAACAACTGAAGTTGTAGAATTAATTTATTTCATTTCAGTGGCATTATTTCTTTACTGAATTTTCTAAAAATAAATAAAATACGAGGGTAATTCAATAAGTAAGTTACAAATCGAAGTTGTGACCTTATTTTATAATTAAGTGCAGGAAACTGTCACCGCTAGATAGCAGCACTATCTAGTTTTATTGTAATGCACAACGATCGTTCTGCACATGACTGTACAAGATGGCGGCGCCCGAGTACATGTACCATGATAGAACAGTGTGCCGTTGTGCGTTTTTTGTGGGCAAAACATATGGAAGCAAAGGATATCCACAAGGAAATGCAGCCCGTGTATGGTGAACATTGCCTGTCACGTCAGGCAATCCATAACTGGATGCAGAAGTTCTCGGAAGGGCAGACAAGTATCGAAGATGAACATAGAGCCGGTCGGCCGGTGGAGATCGCCATGCCAGAAGCGTTTCAGCACGTCAAAGACATCATCCGAGCAGAGAAGAGGGTAACCATCGACGCTGTAGCAACCACTATTGGTTGTTCACGTGGCCAGGCTTACAACATGATGAATGAGCAGCTAGGCTTCAATAAAGTGTGCTCCCGCTGGGTGCCACGCCAGCTTACACCACAATACAAAAGCCAGAGAATGGGCTTGTCATTGCAGCATCTCCAGCACTACCAGGTTGAAGGGGATGGCATGCTTTCTCGGATTGTCACTGGTGATGAGTCTTGGGTGCACCATTATGAGCCTGAGACAAAGCGTGCCTCCATGCAGTGGAAACATCCCTCATCCCCAGCGCACAAGAAGTTTAAGGTGACAACATCGGCTGGGAAAGTCATGTTGACTGTGTTCTGGGATTGCCAAGGCGTACTGCTCACCGAATTCCAGCAACGGGGCCACACAGTTATGTCTGCCTCGTACTGCACAATTCTGATGAAACTTCATGCCGCCATTCGCCGGAAGCAACCAGGTCTCCTCAATAAAGGGGTGTTGCTGCTGCATGACAACGCCCGTCCTCATAGTGCCAATCAGACCACAGCGATGCTGAGGTCATTTCAAGTGGGAGATCCTCCAACATCCACCTTACAGCCCGGACCTCGCCCCGAGCGATTTCCACTTGTTTGGCCCTTTGAAACATCATCTTTTGAGAGAACGCTTTCCTGACGATGAAGCAGTTGAAAGAGCAATGCGCACGTGGTTCCAACAGCAACCAAAAGAATTTTACGCCACAGGTTTCCACGGACTTGTGAAAAGGTGGGACAAGTGCTTAAATTTGTATGGAGATTATGTTGAAAAATAAATGTCGTTTGTATGTCATTATCTCCATTCATTTCTTTTCAATCACGATTTGTAACTTACTTATTGAATCGCCCTCGTAGTTCAAACTTATTAGGGAAAAATTTCATAAGGCTAAATATCTGCCATTTTTACATAGCTGAAGAAAAAATTAACATTTTGTAGAACAATACACATTCAACATCTTATAAAAATAAATCTCATTACTTAATAGTTGGATATAAATTTATGATAAACTAGTTGTCATTATTATGTATAAGATCGTTAGTAATAGCTGCTACTTATAAAAGTGAAAAGAAACTAGACAGAAAGCTCTGTACAGGAACACTTTCTTAATTTTACAGTTATAACTTTATTAAATACAAATTTGCTTTTGATGTAATTGCATCCTCATCAGTGTACAAATATAATTTTACATGCAACTTTAAAAATAACTTATAGAATACTGTGCTTTTTTAACTTACAGAATTGCTGATTTGTGTTTATCGATTAATGTCACTAATAGATAAACACAAACCACTGATACTTATTAAAAACAAGAAAAGTTTTTCTTGTTATAGATAGATAACAGATTAGTAAGTTTATATTTCATTTCTTATATACTATATATATAAAATATTTAGTTAATTCAAAGAATAATTTTCAATAAATTGTTTATGGAATGTGTTACCAAAATGCTTGTTGTAACCAATACAGAAAATTTTCAAACTAAGAAAATACAGATGTTAAGATCTGAACCAAACAAGATCAATTATGTATATTTATATTTAAAAATTTAATAAAAAAAGAGTAAAATTTAATTAATTTAATATTTAAAGGATAAAACATGTATTTTTAACTTACTTTTATAGCTGAACTTTCTTTTCGAAGCTCTTTAATTACTAAAGCAAGGGCTTCAGGATTCACTCCATTTTCACACAGACGAACACAAATAGCTAGAGTTTCAGCATCAAGACCCGTATTTAACAGTATAGATATTTCTTGAAGTGCTATAAAATTAAATTTAATTGCAACTATTTATTTTTTATTATATTAAATTCTTTATTACTAATATTAGAATTCATATTGCAATAACTCAGTCAATTATGCAAAAACATTGAAATAATTTGGTCATGGCATATATCAGCAACAGTTTAATTAAAAATAAATTAGTTAAAATTCTCTTTGATATTAAAGAATTAATATTTAAGCAAGCATTTCCTGACTGCTAGAAGTGCTTGCTTAAATATTCTTGATTGCAAGAAATGTTTGTTTTATAGTTTTATCAGTTATTATAATTAAGTAGAAGCAGTTTACAGTTTAATATATTTAAAACAAAACCTTTTTTGTTTGTTTTTCAAGAAATAAATAGAAATGCAATAACTAGAGTAATGTTTATAAGTTTTGAATTTTGATTTTTAAATTGTATTCCATTAGAAGCTGAAGAGGATCCAATATGGATCAAAAATGTTCCTTCTTGGATGTTTTAAGCTTTGTTTTAGAATAAATTTAGTTACTGCATTTAGTGCTTGTATATTGATATTTTTTATCTGATAAAAGCAGAGTTTGGATGGAGAATAATTATAACTATAGTAACCATTAACACCTATATATATATATATATATATATACCAGTATATTAAACAGCTGTTAATAAAATAAGATTACTATTGCAAATAATCTTTATTGCATATTTAACATTGTTGTATGAAGCCTTCATTTGACAAACAATAATTGAGCTGTTTATTTTGAAGTGGGGCAAGTCCATTTTTGAAAAAAATGAAGATAATGATAATTACAGATAAAACTTAATATGATCTTTTTATCTGTAAACAATTTTAGTCAAAAAAATTCAGATTCCCTAATATTTGGGAGATGGAAGTTTTAGCTATTAACGGTATTGTAAATATGTTTATTTTGAAAGTGGTGCAAGTCCATCTTAGGTTGAAATTATTTTTAATCGAATATATTACGGCATAATTTAGGTCTGGCTGTTATATGATGAAATCAATATGGTGGTTTTACATCATGTCTGAAACGTAGGATGTTTCTATCCATCTATCCTTGATATTAGTAATCGATAATTGTACAATATTTCATAAATAATTTTAAATTAAAATTATTTACGATCGCTATTTTGGAGTGGTAGCAATGGTAATCCGGAAAACCAATTCCTTGTATATCCCCCGGGATTACTATAAAGTAATACGACATTGTCGAAAACATAATAAATTTTTAGTACATGAAATGAAATGCGAAAATTTTTTTCAACCTAACCTTTGGAGGAAGTGGTTTTAAAAAGAATGAAAAATACCGATGGAGAAACTGTGAATTGGTTAAGTATATGCTGGATCAGATTTACAAGGAATGCACTATACAAAATGTTATACAAAACTTCAATAGAATGACATGCTGAATTTAAAATTATTGATTTATCACCACAACAAGGAAGAGCAAGTAATTTCAGAAATATGAAATTACCGTCTTTGTATGAAAAAGTAATCTATTACATCTGACAAATATAAGGACATGATGGATTTATTACCATATATACCTCCCGTTCATCATGAATATTTTAAAATGTTAAATCCTAAGTAAAATTCAATATAATTATACGTATAAAGTAAATGATTAACGAAAATGTATAATTTCATTGAAATTCTTAATAAAAATGAATTGTTTTTTGTTATGTTATATTTTCTACTATAATATTTAAAAACTGTTTTCTTTGTTTTGTTTCACTTTTTATCAAATCAATAAATATTTATATAAAATTGAATTGTATTTTGTTTTAGTAGTTTATTATTAAAAACAGGCTGATACAACTGAAAAATTATCCCTTTAATTAACGATGACAATAAATCATTAATTTTGAAAGTGAGGCAAGTCCATTTAGGTATAACAACGATGGAGAAACTGTGAATTGGTTAAGTATATGCTGGATCAGATTTACAAGGAATGCACTATACAAAATGTTATACAAAACTTCAATAGAATGACATGCTGAATTTAAAATTATTGATTTATCACCACAACAAGGAAGAGCAAGTAATTTCAGAAATATGAAATTACCGTCTTTGTATGAAAAAGTAATCTATTACATCTGACAAATATAAGGACATGATGGATTTATTACCATA
>AYEL01070592.1:0-11252 GCA_000484575.1 Olivierus martensii | reverse complement strand
GCTACTAAATTTTTGTGTAAATTTTCCACTTTTAATCAGTGCTAGAATGAACATTATTATAATTAAATCAAGTGGAAAGATTCGTTTTTAAAATTTAGTTTTGTTTCGTCAGTTAGACATTACGTTGTTGTTAGATTGTTTTATAATTACTTCGTATTAAGTTAGAACTTAGAAAAAGACCTGAGCTCAGACCAAACTCTGGAATTTGCAGAGTCGCTAGCTGTTAGGTTTAGCTTATAATTGGAATTATTGCATTCATTCTAATTCGCGACTTTGCAATTTTTCTAAAAGGACTGCACTAAACAGAAATGCAATCCTTTTAGAAAGTTTTTCTATTCGTCATCATCTTTCGATTAATATTTTCATTCATATGGCAGTAATATCAAATTGCACCCGATAAATGTACAAAAGAATCTGAACATGTAAGTATGGAATGTTTGTATGATAAAAGAATTTCTGAGGAACTACAATATCAGACAGAATACAAATTATAGAAATGTCAAATCAAGGAAAAATTAATAATTCAGCTGTATATACAAGTAATGTTGTTTACGAAGAATTTTTGGGTTAAACACTGTATATGTTTCAATAAACATTTTGATATTTGTGTTTCTTAAATAGAAATAGCATAGATATAACAAAATTGCTACATCTTTAAACTAATGTACAACAATCAAAATATCTCACAAATTTATTATACTGTTCCATCTAATATGTCATTATATAGAGTTTTATAAGATTAAATCACAATATTTCCAGTAATGATTTCCAGGGTAATTTCTAGTAATAAATAAAAGTGAAAAAAACATTAAAAAGTAATATTATATTAAATCGTGAAATCCTCATATGCCACACAAAATGGCTTGGTGGGCCTTTTGGACAGCCCTGATCTATACTTATGGTTTTTCTTTCAACTCTCAGGCCCACTAACTGTCCAATTTTTGTCTATGCCCTGTAGCTTCTGCAATTTAAACTCATGTCATATAGTTTCTAATGATTTGGATTTTAGTTCTTTTTACTATATTTAGATTTTTTTACTATTATTTAAAACAAAAAAATTAAAAACTATGTACAGGTAGGCCTCGATTAGTGCAAGTTCGAATAATCCGATTTCAATTAGTGCGACTTATAAAATTGATACTGTTTTTCAGTTAGTGTGAGCAAATATTTCATTAATGCAAGTTACAGTTAGTGAGAGCAAATATTCAATTAATGCGAGTTGTAAGCATAGACCATCTTACTAACAAAGCTCCGCCTCCTTTTATGATGTCAATTAACAAATTATCTTACTAACAAAGGTCCGTCCCCTTTTATGATGTCAATTAACAAATTAAAGTTACTAACAAAGATCCATCCCCTTTTATGATGTCAATTAACAAATTAATGATAAATATTCGATTAATGCGAGTTGTAAGCATAGACCAGTCTTACTAACATAGCTCGATTAATGCGAGTTGTAAGCATAGACCAGTCTTACTAACAAAGCCCCCCGAGCAAATATTCGATTAGTGTGAGTTGTAAGCATAGACCAATCTTACTAACAAAACTCCTTTTATGATGTCAATTAACAAATTACCGTTAATTTTCGGTTAGTAAGATTTATGATGTCAATTAACAAACTACCGTTAATTTTCGGTTAGTAAAACCAGCGAGTTGTAAGCATAGACCAGTCTTACTAACAAAGCTCCGTCTCCTCCTATGATGTCAATTAACAAATTACCGTTAATTTTCGGTTAGTAAAACCTAACTGATGTCAATTAACAAATTACCGTTAATTTTCGGTTAGTAAAACCAGATTGATGTCAATTAACAAATTACTGTTAATTTTCGGTTAGTAAAACCAAACAAGTGTCAATTAACAAATTACCGTTAATTTTCGGTTAGTAAAACCGGACGAAGAGTTGTAAACACAGATCAGTCTTACTAACAAAGCTCCTTTTATGATTCAATTAACAAATTACCGTTAATTTTCGGTTAGTAAAACCGGACGAGGAACAGTTGTAAACACAGATCAGTCTTACTAACAAAGCTCCTTTTATGATGGCGTTAACAAATTACCGTTAATTTTCGGTTAGTAAAACCGAATGAGGAGCATAACACAGATCAGTCTTACTAACAAAGCTCCTTTTATGATGTCAATTATAATTACCGTTAATTTTCGGTTAGTAAAACCGGACGAGGAGCAGTCCAAGACCAAGATCTAACCCGTTAATTTTCGGTTAGTAAAACTGGACGAGGAGCAGTCCAAGAATGGTACTAACAAAGTTCCGCTCCTTTTATGATGTCAATTAACAAATTACCGTTAATTTTCGGTTAGTAAGATTTATGATGTCAATTAACAAACTACCGTTAATTTTCGGTTAGTAAAACCAGCGAGTTGTAAGCATAGACCAGTCTTACTAACAAAGCTCCGTCTCCTCCTATGATGTCAATTAACAAATTACCGTTAATTTTCGGTTAGTAAAACCTAACTGATGTCAATTAACAAATTACCGTTAATTTTCGGTTAGTAAAACCAGATTGATGTCAATTAACAAATTACTGTTAATTTTCGGTTAGTAAAACCAAACAAGTGTCAATTAACAAATTACCGTTAATTTTCGGTTAGTAAAACCGGACGAAGAGTTGTAAACACAGATCAGTCTTACTAACAAAGCTCCTTTTATGATTCAATTAACAAATTACCGTTAATTTTCGGTTAGTAAAACCGGACGAGGAACAGTTGTAAACACAGATCAGTCTTACTAACAAAGCTCCTTTTATGATGGCGTTAACAAATTACCGTTAATTTTCGGTTAGTAAAACCGAATGAGGAGCATAACACAGATCAGTCTTACTAACAAAGCTCCTTTTATGATGTCAATTATAATTACCGTTAATTTTCGGTTAGTAAAACCGGACGAGGAGCAGTCCAAGACCAAGATCTACCGTTAATTTTCGGTTAGTAAAACCAGACGAGGAGCAGTCCAAGAATCCGTTAATTTTCGGTTAGTAAAACTGGACGAGGAGCAGTCCAAGAATGGTTAATTTTCGGTTAGTAAAACCGGACGAGGAGCAGTCCAAGAACAGTCGAGTCTTACTAACAAAGCTCCTTTTATGATGTCAATTAGCAAATTACCTTAAATTTTCGATTAGTAAAACCGGACGAGGAGCAGTCCAAGAACAGTCAATTTTCGGTTAGTAAAACCGAACGAGGAGCAGTCCAAGAACGGTCACAAGTTTTTGGTTAGTAAAACCGGACGAGGAGCAGTCCAAGAACAGTCACTTTGCTTTGAAGGGGTGAAACTTTCGGTTAATAAAACCGGACGAGGAGCAGTCCAAGAACGGTCACACTTCGGTTAGTAAAACCGGACGAGGAGCAGTCCAAGAACGGTCACACTATTGCTCCGCCTCCTTTTATGATGTCAATTAACAAATTACCCTTAATTTTCGAAGTAAAACCGGACAAGGAGCAGTCCAAGAACAGTCACTTGGCTTTGAAAGAGTGAAACATCAGAAAGATGGGCTTTTTGCCATTAATTGTTTAACATTACTGTATTATTATTTAGCTTCGTTATCGTATACATAGAGTATAGTAGAGAATTTTCTCTTTTAAAAAGTATCGAAATGGATAAAAGGAAGAACACTTTTGATGATAAAACAGGAAACGAAAAAAAGAAGAGGTTAGTGATTACACTACAGCAAAAAATGGATGTGATTGAGTGACATAAAAGCGGTCACGCTAATTCTAAGATAGAACAAGATCTCAAAATGCCTGAATCTACAGTACGGAATATCATAAAAAATGGAAAGGAAATTCAGGAGAAAAGTAAAATTGCATTGACTTATTGTGGCTATATTAAAAAATTTTTAAATATATAAAAATGAAAATTTATAGGATTAAGTAGTGTAAGAGATGGATATGAATGCTACTTTGTGACTATAAATGTACAACTGACTAAAATTTCTAGGATATCTGCCTTCTTTGGTGTACTGTAACCACTGATCCCTATTAAAAATTTTTCTCAGAAATTATTTAAGTAGAACTTCTATTTTCACTTTTGGCCATTACAATAGTTCAAGTACGTCAGGGATATGTCTGTTCACAAACTCTCTTTCTTATGGAGATAGATATATCAGAAAGATTAGAATGTGTTAATAATAATCAAACATATTCCATTATTTCTTTCTCTGAGTGAATGTTATAGCAAGACATATTTAGTTGTAAGTTGCTAACATAGTTATTAAGTTTTAACCTAATCACTAACACTATTTAGACTGTGTTAGGTCTACTTATCGGATAAATATTTGGAATTGAATTACAATTTGGCCTAAGTTAGTTCCCTTAGGCTATTTGAGTGGGAAGGGACAATCAAAATTTTGCTACCAGGCCTTCAAAATACACACAAACACACACACCTACACACACAAACACTCACAAAATATGCAACTGTGTACATGTGTAAACTCAGTAAAAATTCTATTTTACTTTGCAAAGTATTTTCGGCTAATTGCCATCTTCGGTGCAACATGCAAAGTATATGTTATTTAGTATACTTTTGTATGTTGTACTGAAGATAGCGATTAGCCAAAAGTACTTCACAAAGTAAAATAAAATATTTACTGAGTTTACTGCTAAAAAGTGCTTATTTAAAATTATTGTTTAATGAGTTTAAGCAATTTGATTTCTAAGTTATGTGTACATGTGTTTTCCACAGCTAGAGAACTCATAGTTGATAAGAGATTATTGTATTGTATATTGATATGACTAACTTTAAAAGACTAAATTTACAGTTGATTCTCATTATTTACGGTAGTTATGTTCTGTAAATTCTTCGTGAATACTGAATTAGCAAATACTGAACCATTGTGCCTATGGAAAATATAGAGTAAGGTACCTGCGAACCTTCCCAACATTTTCATCCTTGCTTTCTGTATTTTTTCCTGTTTAAAGACATCCTATTTAATGTGTATTACAGTATTATAATTACAGTAATCTTTATTTAATTTTTTAAAACATTATGTAGTAAATAAAATCTTATTTTTGATTAGTTGTTTAATGCTGTACGATGTTTGATGTGGCATCTGACGCATTGTCTTCCTGAACCGCATTGAAAAACTGTGACAGCCTTGTCTGCGTCACTTTTTGCCTCAGATTTTTTAAAATCTTGACATAAGGAACAAATTGGCAGGAAGTTTGGCACCTAAATTTGCACTCAAGCATAGGGTCATATTTTTCTGTGGGACTTGTCGACGATATGAACAGGTTTTTGGCCTGGATCTGTGGAATGAGCGAGGATAAGTAATGAGACTTTTTGAATGCATCAATTCTAATTACATTTAATAAAAGCAAAAACGTTTTCAGTACAGAAAATACCCTTATCTGTTACACCGAACAATAAACAGAATGCATTTAGAATTACATTAAATTCAAAATTACAGAATATACAATATTTTTAAAAAATCAAAAATAAAAATTAAAAAAATTTTTCTGTTTATTGTTCGGTGTAACTGATGAGGGTATTTTCTGTACCGAAAACGTTTTTGCTTTTATTAAATTATGAATCCTTTGTGTTCGACTGCTAGTAGTACTTTTTTGTAAACATTTGAACTTTTACTGATTGAAAAGCAAGCAGTTCTTTAGAATATTTAAGTTTGTCTAATTATATATATTTAATTATATACAGCTACAAATTCTGAATAGGTTTAATTATAAGAGTTATTAATTCATTCGGTGCCATTGATATGTATAGATATAAAGTAAGTGAAACAAAAAATGGTAAAATGTAATAAGAAAAAAAAAAATGTGTTAATAAAATTTAATCCTGATTATATTAATCCAGCTTTTACAAATTGGTTTTTTGTGTGTATTTGTTGAAAATGGTGGTTGCTATATTTTTTCAGTTGGTGAAATATTTTTTAAATTACAAGTAAAAAAACATTGTTTATAATTGAATCATTCAATAGAATTTAGATATTTTTATCCTATCTTGTCAACTTTCTAATTTATTCTAACAATGTTATTCCAATTTTACAATGAGATTAATGATATTTTTCAAATTTTAAATAAAAATAAAAAATATACAGTGTGTCCTTGAATAATGACCACTTGTATTTGCAATGGTGATGTCACTAATAAATTATATATGATATGTAAAATACTGAAAACTAAAAAATATTGTAGATAATAGGAAAATATTCGTTAATTCTGTTAAAATAAATAAAAATATCCTTAATCATTCATTTTTTGTTCATTTTCATCAAAATTTAAGAAAAAATCACAAAATACAAAAGTTAACACCCTGCAGCCATTAAATGGGAGTGACACTTTCTGCTTTACAGCAGTGACTCGCTTCCCAGAAAATTATAGCCAAGCCTTCTTTATCCTGAAGCATGTGGTATTAGGTGGATTGCTCCAATAACCATCTGCAGTTCAGTTAGAAGAATATAAAATACATTATTCCTGTTTATATACGAAATGAAACCATATTACTAAATATTATGGTTTTCTGATATAAATTAAAAAATTTATAAAATACTGCTAAAAATTATACAAATGATGTAAGTTAATAAATATGAAATACAGTCAAACCTCTTTAAGCTGCCACCATCGGTTCGAAGGTCCTCTCTGGCGGTAAAGGAGGGTGGCGGTTTATGGTAACATGTGAGAAAACATGTATAGACTAGAATGACATTGTTTCATTTAATTAAAGGTGATCAGAAATAAATTGCTGAGTAGCAGACGGATTTTTATTTTTATATTCACAAATTAAAATCTTTTCATGAACATCTAATGTCATTTTTGACATTTTTCCGAGTAAGAAACAGCAACCATACTCACAACAGTTGATTTATAAAAAAACGGTTTAAACTGTTTTTCTTCTTCCGCAAAGTCGAGGTTATGGCTGTAGTCTTCTCCTATTTTAAACGATTATTTTGTAAAAATTCGTTTAAAGTTTTGGAATAGCTCATTTTGAAAACAGGGATGTGAATAGTCACAGGTGCGAGATTACAGTCTAATAAATGTTAACAGATAAATTACTTAATTGCCATCTTCTCTAGTGTTTCTATTTGTGTTGGTTGACCTTGCCATTCGATTGTTTTGGCGGTTTAAACAACTGATTTGTCTACTAATGAAATGGTTTTGCCTCCAGAAATGAGTGGCGGTTGGCGATTAGTGAGGTGGCGGTTTATAGAGGGAATTTCATGTTTTAACATAAAGGAGGAGATTTGTTATTGGCTTTCATCAGGCAAATAACGAGGATGGCGGTTTACAGAGGGGCGGCTTAAAGAGGTTTGACTCTATTAATAAAAATGACAATATTTCAGTGAATTTATGTAACATAAAGGAGGAGATTTGTTATTGGCTTTCATCAGGCAAATAACGAGGATGGCAGTTTACAGAGGGGCGGCTTAAAGAGGTTTGACTCTGTTAATAAAAATGACAATATTTCAGTGAATTTATGCAATTTTTTAATAATCATATGATATAATTTCATTCTACAAAAGTTGCATAACTCATGGTTTTTTATAAATAATTTCTGAAAATTTCAGTCAAATTTCTTCATTCATAGCTCATTTTATTCAGAAGACATGTCATTATCTAAAAATATCAAATCATTTCATTGAATGGCTAAGATTTCACATAAGAAAACAGTGCTTTCATCAAAATCATATATGGAATGAAAAGTTGTAAAAGAAATAAAATTACAAAAAAACTGCTTACATAGAAAGAGGACTAAAAATTTGAAAGTATTTTCTTGAAAAGTGAGATATCATAATTTCTTTTGCATATGAATTAGGCTTAATTTTAATTATTGGTTGGCATGTCATTACAGACAAATATTGACATTTGCTGTCAATACTGCTGCCAATATTATTGCTGTCAATATTTGCCTGTAATCAAGGAGTTAATAAGTTAAATGATATTTAAATTTAATTTTTTAATTGGTTTGTATTTTATTCTAACCTTTTCCTTTGGGCAAATCAATAGTATGTTCTGATAATATCTCTATTTCATTATTAGGAGTTGAAATATTCTGTTCTTTGGATGACTTGCTCTCATTTATTTGTTGTTCTGCTTGATTGAATCTATTATTTATTTCAGATTCCTACAGAAAACAAAATACAATTTATTTCATTATCCTCAATTTATAAAAAAATATTTTGTTATTGTAATATATAAAATAAATAAATAACATAATAAATATCACATCATAAAAATATCTATTTGAAAATATGATTTCTTTTTAAAGTTATTGATATATTTCTCAGTTACACAAAATTTGAAATGTCAAATATTGATGAGCATAAATCACTATAATGGAATTTATAAAATATTGATTATATTTGGAGTGTTTTATTTGCATATACAGAGTGTCCTTGAATAATGACCACTTGTATTTGCAATAGTAATGTCATTAATAAATTATATAATTGGTCAATGTGATTGACAATGGTGTTGGGAATCATGCTGTGGTGTTTTGGAGTCAAGATTCAACAAAAAGAGATGGCAGGTGGCAGTTTTTGGACTTAGGAAAAAGGAAAAAATGGTGATCGTTTTTGATTATTTATTCAATTATATGATTTTACATAGTAAAAGACTAAGATGTCTGTGTATTGTTGTTTTTGTGTCATTCGTGTATAAAATAAAGTTTTGAAGTCAATTTGATTAATTTCAAAGTTTGTTCTTGAAAGAAGCTCTCACCATCCTGGGACAAATAGTGACTAGAGAATTGAAGACAGAAACTAGCAAACTGACATCAAGGTAAGATCTTTTGAACTGCTATTTGCAACAAATGGTCTGATTTACAAAAAACATTCATTTTTGAATGGCTTTTGTATTTTTGTGTTCATTAAGTTTTTTACAACAAAGTAGAGTGTAATAACAAATATTGGTAATGGGATAGCCATAAATTTTGGACAGGGTTTGAATTGAACTTCATTGTAAAAGAAAAGATTTGAATGAATATTGAATATTTATATATCATAATATTCATACAAATACTATATAAACAATAATCAATAAAAAGATAAATTTCAAATTTGCATATAAGAAATAATAACTGTTAATTATTTAATTGTTATTTTAATTAACACTTATAAATGCTATAGAAATTTTATAATACATCTATATTTTATATCAAAATTGATACCAAGAGATTTTTATTTTTTCAAATTTTGTAAAATTTTTAATAAGTATCATTTATTTATTTTTTATTATTATTTAATTATTAGACTTAAACATGCAAATTGTTATTTATTTTAATCATATAGTACAAATTAGACTTTTTAGATAACATTCAAATACAGTTGAGTCTCTGTAGTTCAATACTCTGCAAACTGTCGCACTGCCCACATGAAATTTTCATGTCACAACTTGTCAATATGAGAGAGAGAGAAACTGAAGTAAACAAATTGTCAATCACTATTTGTTCATTGCACAGGCATTATAGTCAAATTAATTTTTAAGTTCAATACACTGTTTACTGTAAAATAGTTTATTTACTATATTGGTGTTTGTTATTTATCTTTATGTAATGTCACAAATAGGTAAAAGTGAAAACACCAATATAGTAAATAAACTATATTGGTGTTTTCAAAACACCAATATAGTTACAAAACACAATATAGTTTCAAAAACACAAGATATTGACTGTGGTAGATAATGTCACAAATAGGTAAAAGTGAAAACACCAATATAGTAAATAAACTATATTGGTGTTTTCAAAACACCAATATAGTTACAAAACACAATATAGTTTCAAAAACACAAGATATTGACTGTGGTAGAAAAGGTAGAAATAATTAAGAAACTTGACTTGGGATAAAAGTTTAGTGATTTGGTATCGTTTTATGGTATTGGACAAGCCATCATTTATGACATCAAATCTTTGACAAACCTCTCAATTTTATCCCAGTTGTTTTAATAAAAGTTTAGTGATTTGGTATCGTTTTATGGTATTGGACAAGCCATCATTTATGACATTAAAACAATTGGGATAAAATTGAGAGGTTTGTCAAAGATTTGAACAGCAAGAGCAGTGACAGAAAGTCTTAATAAACTGAGCATATTCATTTGTGTAATTCCATTTTTTTCATTGAACATCCAATAATCCAACAAATCTCTGAAATCCGACAAACCCCAGAACCATATGTGTCTGATTAGGAAGACTCTACTGTATAAAATACAGGGTGTTTCAAAATGAATATCGGGATTTTGAGGCTTCATAATATTTATTACATTTAAATTACAAGGGGAGGACACAGCTGACCCCCCACCGATTTTGATCCACTTGTTTACAAGGGGAGGACACAGCTGATCCCCCACCGATTTTGATCCGCTTGTGTATAGTGGGTGAAAATACATCAAAAATGAGTGAATACGTGTCCGAGCTTTTCATTGAATATGGCCTTCTAATAGTATTTTTTAACACTTGAAAAATCGAACTTTTGATAATTCAGCTTAAAAGCGATGGATAGATAATAGATCACCAGGTGCACAGATGGTGCACTCGATAAATACGTGACTCGTAATCTGAAGGTAGTGGGTTCGAATCTGGGTTGATGTGCATTTTTTTTTTATGCATCGAAAAATTATTTTTTATTTTTCATTTTATTATTTTTATGTACTGTACGTTTTAATTTATTTTAATTATTATTAATTTTATATATATTGGTTATCACATAATTCGTATGCATTAATATATTTATGTAGGGTTCCCACAACGTATGTCCGAGTAAAAAACACGTATATCGATAAAATATAGCATACTTTCGAATAGGATTACAAGTAAGTGACGCAGGGATCCAGGATAGGAGAATTGATTTCGATACTTATTCAAAACAAATAACATATATTTATTTAAAGAAATAGGAAATAATTAACATAATTCGCTAGAGAGAGAGCTATCTGACCCGGAGATCAGGGAGAGAGTGAATAAAAAAATTACGTTATTCTTCCATTATTCTTTTATGTCTTCGTTCCCTATCTTGTCGGGCGATCGGCGTAGAGTAATAGAGTATTTTGTTTTGTAAATAAATATATTAATGCGTACGAATTATGTGATAACCAATATATATAAGATTAATAATAATTAAAATAAATTAATTAAAACGTACAGTACAAAAAAAATAAGAAAATGAAAAAAAAATTTTCAATGCATAAAAAAAAAAACGAACAACAACACAGATTCAAACCCACTACCTTCAGATTACGAGCCATATATTCATCGAGTGCGCCATCTGCGCATCTGGTGATCTGCTATCTATCT
>AYEL01070590.1:0-17438 GCA_000484575.1 Olivierus martensii | reverse complement strand
GTACGTATATATATATATATATATATATATATATCTTTCTGTTTATATATAATTTACACACATATATAATATATATTTGTACCATATGTTTTGCATATGTTACCTACACGGAAAGAGTAGTAAAATTATTGATTTACAACACATTCGTCATCATTTAAACTCGAGAGATCTAAAAATAGATTTTTTTCCAAACATAAAATAATAATAATAATAAAAAAAAATCCATCTGAATGAATAATGAATAGATTAGATTGTCAAACGAGACGTAATCTATCAGAAAATAGTTTTGAATTTGCAATTTTTTAAGTTTGATTAATGTGATTTGATTTAAGTGGAGAATAACAAAATATTTTAAAGATATAAATTATTTTTTTATATAATTTTTATACACGCAAAAAACTTGTCTGAGAAAGCAATTTTTAAGCCAAGAGCTTTACGTTATTTAGATTAATAGAAAAAAAAAAGTTTTTACAAAACTGTCGAAAAAGAAAGGCTAAAAAACAAACTTTAAAAAACATAATATATAAAATATCCTTTGGGTCGAAAGTAACAGACGAAATGGAAGAAGGGAAAAACAAATTTTAATATCGGACAAAGTGTAAATCTCACGTGTAGTTTATAAATTTAGAAAATGTAATCTGCCTGTACTTTGTTCCTTATGAGTCTATAAAACAAGCCCATATCTTTAGAAACTGTCCAGGTACTGTTACTACTATGTTGTACTGATCAAAATCCGGAAAAGTTGAGATGGTCCGATACCCATGGCTGCTGTTACCTTTTCCAGGTCGTTAAGTTTTTTAACGGAATATTGCTTTACATTCGATTACTTGCAAACTATTAAACTGCAGTTGGGATATTCACCATCTTCGGCAGTGAAATATATATATTTTTGAGAAAATTCAAAGTTGAAAACTTTATAACTTATATTATACTATTCTGCAACCATGTCAATTAATTAATATTATGTATGTATACTTTCTAATAACAGAAGTTAAATAACTTTTCAATTAAAAGATTTAACATTGTGTAATTTCGGGGATTTTTATTATACGGGTGGTTTTAATGTTTAAATATAACCTAACTTTAAGAGGGATTAGTAGATTAGAAGAAAAATATTTAATGTTTAATGCCAAACTTAGTCATAAAATAGATAACTTTCATTAGTTTTACATGGAATTTTAATTTTTATATAAATACGTGAATATATTTTCCTTTGTTAAATTTTAAATTGAGCTAAAATAATTTTTTTGTAGCTTTAAAAGGATTGGTAATAAATTTTCTATGATATATGAGAACTTTGATATGATGTGATCAATAAAAATAATCATTTTACTTTTTAAAATCACTCAATAAATTATGTACACATTTATATATAAACAATACATTTCATGCAAAAATATCTTGTTCCGTGTATAAAAAATTCTCAATTTTCAATATTTTGCAGACAGTACTATCTTTAAAATCTTTATTTTAGAAGATTTAATTTGTTTTTTTAATTTTAAATTTGAAAATTAGATTTAACTTTATTCTATATGAAATGTTGAGCCCATTTATACTTTTAATTACATAAAAAAGTGCTGTATTTAAAAATATACAGTACATATATATATCAATATATATTTCTTTTACGAAAAAGAAAGGAGATCTATAAGAAATGTTATTATATCTAGGTAATAGAGTTAATCTTTCAGCCATCATGACAGAAATTCGCACAATTTATAGTGATATAGCAAAAGCTCTTTCGGTGTACCATTATAGCAACAATGGAATTAGACAAGACATTACACCAAACTGCGAACGTCATTGTATTTCGTGACATTCGCTATCTTTCAACGAACAGAAGAATGAGGTCGCATTTCCCTCAGTCCTTATACATCAGCCATGAATGACCAGCCACACCCTGACCACGTGATGTGGACATAAAGAATGACGCCATCAATCCCAACATTCCAGCTTCATCCAGGTCAAATAATTGAGAGAAGTTCGAACTTGGAAGACTTAGAGAGAAAGGAAGAGTACAGAAAATAAAAGAAAGGATTATGGGATACGCCCAAGATCAAGTATAACATCTGCTTCTTTGCCATAAAGTACTGAAAGTCTGTTGGGTTGTAGATTATCTATAAATTAATGTTGTGCATCATCTCGTTGTTATAAGTTAATGTACTAATGTCTCTCTCTTAAAAAAAAACAGAAATCAAATATTTATTGAACATTATAAAGAAATTATTTGAATTTTTTAACGTAGAAAGATTTAGATTTTTCTTAAGCTCCTTAATCTTAAAAAAAATCGATTAAGAAGATAAAAAGGAAAAGCCCTGATTATAATCTGTAAACATGGACACAGATCGATCGCGTCATATCGAATTAATTAAATATATAAATTTACAAAAATTTTAAAACCATGTTAACTCAAAACATGCTTTGTAAACTTGTAAATAATTAAACTTTAACAGTTTCAGATAAAAATAAGTAGCTGTTTTCAATCAGATTAGTTTCATATAATAACAATTGTTATTTAATACTTCTTATGATGAATTTTAAGATCAAATTACATAGCGCTATAGAAAAATTTTCATTGTTTCGATCATGATTTAAAAAGAAATTTTAATTAAATCTGAAACACAATCCCGTACATCGATTGCTACTTTGGTAAATACGATTTATAATCCACAATAAGGATTTATCATTTTAGTAAAAATTTATATATGGAGGATTAGCTATTGTTTCTAGTTTTAAACAGTTTTTTTTTTATAATTCTATTTATAATTAAATTAATATAGTTTTCGTTTTGCTATGTTTGTATTATTTTAGGTGAAGCGACAAGCGCTTTGAAAGAAGATATATAGAATAACTATTTAGAAATAACATTAAACGTAATACTATTTTTTTGTTCAATAGAAAACAACTGTGCTGGAATTATTCCCAAAAAGAATGAATGGTTTCAAGTGCCATACAGCAAGTATAAATGATATATCACTAGTCTTGACTGCCTTTTATAACATCCAATAATCATTGTTATAAATTTTTTTCATGAAGCTCCAGATAATGGACAAGACAGGATATTGCTCAAAAAATATGAGGAAGTTAGAAAACATACAACTGAAGCTTAATATATATATCAATTCTTCATTTAACTGACATAAAAAACATATTTAACAATACTTTCTTTTTATTTTCTTTATCGATTATACAGAAAGAAATTAAATAACTGATTATTATTTACAATTTTCTAGAAACTCTATACCGGTAGAGTTATTCATATAAAAATGTACAACAATGGGAGAAGGTCAGACATCCAGTTAACAATGGAAAAATCATTGTCTTCGCTTGAAACGAGAAAGAAGAGACGTTCCGCTTCAGAAATCCATGGAAAAACGTTCTTACTGAATATCTGGTTGCACAAATACAAATGTTCATTTTTTTTAAACAATTATTCGTTCAAGCAAAAGAAAAATGTTATTCGTAACACATAAAAGCGTTTCTCTTCTATTACTAAACAAAAGTTGATTGCGAAAACACTATATAAAAAACATTTCACAGTTTTCTGTGAAAGAATGTTCGCATAAATGACCATAAAATCTGTAAATTAAACATAAATCTTCAACAATTTTCATCCGTTTTGATGAATATTGCTCAACTTTGATTGATATTTTTTTCCTCTCTTTCATTTTTAAACTCATGGCACATATTTTTTTGTGTGTATGATTATTCTGATGTAATTTATGGAAATATTTACACATCAATTTTGGATCATCGATACAACATAAAATAAATCCTTGTCTCATTTAGAGTCTTTACTAAAAACAAAAATGTACATTCAGCATGGAACATCTTACTAGGTACCCGCCCGCGGGTTAATGAACCATTTCATGATCTATACGGCCTTCGTGCTATATACAGGAACGGATGCTCCGGATACCAGTTTTAGTACCAACTTAGCAGGCATCACAGGAATTTGAAGGCAGTATTGGCACGCTGGACTGGAATTGCCAAGAGTTTCTGTGCACATATCACTTGCATAGACTATATCACCTACGTCTTCTGGATGCAGACTTGATGAACACGATATTCCAAGGATCATCACTCAATTCCGGATACACCAGCGGATCATGATAATAATGATCCTGATACTGTGTGATAGAGCCTGTGTTGATCAATAGGCCTTTCTCCTCTTCGTTCCATCTTGATGGGCTTCGAGGATTAGCTATTATATGTTCTTTCTCTTGAGCCCATCGTTGACTTACCGCTCTTTGCTTAGCGTGCTTCAAAAGCCGCTGATATTCTCTTTCCGGGGTTGTACCGTACCTGACGTTAATTATAGCATGATGAAGATGCACTTTAACGTCTCCAACGTGATTTCCTTGTTGATCATCCGCTTTGATTTCGTGCACAGTGGCGTTAGCTGCACTTCCGAGTCTCTGGAGTTGATTGATATCGTCAACCACTCCCCAAGTGCTCTCTTTAACGAAATAATATACATCGCGACCGTGATGAAGAAATTGTATGTCCAATAAATAACTGTTGTTGAATACTGATATAAACACATCCTTGCTTATCGCATCAGCTTCTGAAGTCGAATGCACTAATACTCTACCTTCTCTTCTCGTCACCATAATGCCTCTCCCAAAAGGAATTCTCTCAGTTGAGACTCTAGGCTTTGGATTTTCGAAAAGCTGTTCTAATTTCACGCGTGACTTCTGAACACTAGATATACTGGCAAAAGTCTTAAGCTTCTGCCTTATTGAACAAGTAATCCCTGAAATTATAGTGGTACTTGGCACATCCAAATATAATGGCGGAGGGTCGGATATTATATCATCTTCGAACAATTTCTCTGCACCTAAATCTAAACTTGACATATCGATACCCTGAATTTTTATCCATTCGTTGAGATCTACCAAATAAAAATATTAAATTAAAACTAATTTAAGTCGTTTTTTACAATAAACTTTAGATATAACTTACCCAATTTCTTCTTGAAATTCATTGGAAGGTTTACAGGATCATTCTTATTAAAACGATAAAGATGAAGTCCCTTTGGGTCGGAAATATGTCTTAGCATATCCTCCCATCTCGGAGTCATCCATTGTCCAACTAAAGAATCATAAATTCGATCACCAAAGTGCACTAGACCAGTCACTGGATCTAGCAATCCACCTTGAAAGTCCACAGGCAAGTAAAAATTAGGATTAGAGTCAAACAACACGTGACCGTAAGGTCCACGATGAATTTCTTTAACAACATCACCATACACATCAAAAACCAACAAGGGGCTTCCTATATGATCAGTAGCCACATAATAACTTTCACGATTTAATCGTATAAATACAGGAAACAATCTGTCGTCGTAAGTGATAGTAATAATTCTCCCATCTGCATTGTTATAAGCATGTGTAAGAAGGGACGGATAATTAGGATGGGAATAGAAATACTGAGTAACATTACCAAAACTATCTTTTCTACCCGATAATCTAGAATTGGCGTCGTAATAATATTCTACATCGTAACGACCTGACCTGGTCGCTCTTATCAACTGTCCTCTAGTGTTGTATAGCAAAATCTCTTCCCCTCTTTGAATCACAAACCCTCTGTTATCCAACAAATACGGTGTTTCCCCGAAACTTACTATTCTATCTCCCAAATCGTGTACGATATCGATCTGATTTCCCATATATTGCATAGTGACCATATTACCGTTTTCGTCATAAGTGAATTTCCATTGATCTCTACCCATCATCTCCACTAGTTGTCCATCTTGATCGTAGGTGTAATTCTGTACTCTCACCATAGAAGTACCTAGATGTCTCATATAGATTCTAGATAAAACAACATTATTCCTGGCATTATACTTGACATCTATTCCGTATACTTCTTTATCACTGATTACTAAAGATACCTGGTGAATCCTTCTAATAGAATCTGCATGCCTTATGTAAGAAACTGTTCCATCCGAGAACACTGTACCATTCAAGCTGATCTCGGATATATGAAAGGGACTAATGTGTTCTAATTTCCCTGTGGTGCCGTTATACACGAATTCCAAATTAGCCAGTTGAATGTTGGCAACTTGAGGGATGATGGAGGTAATGCGGTTTAAGGAATCGTATTTATAACGAAAATTCGCTTTGGCAAATTGTATATTTCCCTGAACTGTTGTTTTTGATTCTGACAGTAATATCCCTTCGTATTTATAATCTGTAGAAATATTAATCCCATCTGCGCGCCAGAATTCTGTAGAAATCTGTCCCGAAGTTGTATATCTTTTTTGAACTTCTCCTCCTCCGTAAATTACAGCCGAGAGTAATGAATGATTGGTATATCTGAAAAATTAAAAAATGTTTTACAATTATTAAACGTACTGTTACAGAAACTATAATTGAAACAACACAACAAAAAATTTATGAATTAATAAAAAAATAAAAATAGTATAAAATATTTGTCTATCAGTTTAAAAATTTAACTTATAAAAATATAGGCATTAATTAAATTTTTATATAAGACAATATTATTACAGGGGAAAAAATTTAATAGTTATTTAAAACTTGTATCGGTTATCATGCTCCAGAATGTTCAACAGAAATTTAATTATATTTCCTGCAAAAGGAATACGTAATTGACTTAAGTAAACATATCAGCCATGCCAAAATTCGATTAAGTTCATCGAAATCTTGATAGATAAGATTAATTCGATTAAATATTAAATTTCACGAAATTTCATCATAGCAATCAAATTTATACAAAAGATACGTAAAGATTCAATTTATAAACTTGTTTGATTTTATTCAGGCTAAATAAACCGAATTATAATTCTTATTTATTCAAATATTTAACATCAATGCAGTTCAAATATTTAACGAAGTATACCTGTATAGAACTCTTCCGTAATCACCCGGATGCACCTTAAGAACTGGAAGACGTAGATCATTGAAGTGCACCGAATAAGTAGCTTTATTCCCTGGTGGAGTATAAGAAAATTTGCGTACACCGATTGCAGTGTACGCTGCAAATATGTGTCTAGTACCACGAGGAGTAGTGACATAACGAAGTCCACCGTGCTCGTCGTAATGATAAGTATATTTTCTTCCACTAGGTAATACTATCTTGCTTGGCTAATAAAGAAAACAGCTTTGAATGGTTATAAATATTTCGGTTATTAAGTAAGATATTAATGTTTACCATGGTCTTTCCTTCGTATGTCATTCTGTTAGCGGCATTATCCGGATATTTTATCTCAGCTAGATGGCCCATTCTGTCGTAGCCAAATGTTTCTGCCAAAGTTCCCTGCTGCCATCCAGACAGTCGTCCCAATCTTTCGTACATAATATTAACTGGAAGTCTAGTATCAGTAGGGAGCCACTGCACCGGTCTGCCATAACTGTCATATTGCACTACGAGAAACGGCCTTCTGGAGCTGTTATAGAATATTTCTCTAGAAGCAATCCAATCGTATTCCACTGACAAGTACTGACTATTATTCACCTGCAGGAAAAAAATGAGTTTCAATTTAGTGAGATGGAGATCGAAGCGACCAACGCGCCATATTATCTTACCATTAGGATTCGTTCAACAGCTGTTACGCTACGGTGACCATCTTTTCTTCCATATTTAATGCCGTAATTCCATTCAGTAATACTTGTTTGCTCCATACCGAAAAACGTTTTCTGTCTGGTTGGCAAAGGAAACATCCCAGCCTGAACAGGCATAGAATCCTGTAAAACTTGATGATTAGTAGCTTCCCATACCACAGCCTGATTCCATGGTGTTTCTACTTCTATAGTGCCGTCTTTATGAAGAGTAGTTTGCAAGATACTTCTACTACCTATCAAAATGAAGAATTTCATATTAGATATATTTTATTTAAAACCCGCAAGAACGTTATAAAAATTCGTAATAACCTTGCTCGGAAATGACTTTGGTACCACGAACTGTGACCTCCAAATTTCGTTCGGAATCTCTAGAGGAAACTGTAGCACCTTCTGAACTGAGATCGAAAGTTAGACTTGTAACTCGTCCAGTCGGTTTTATGATTGTGGTTAACCTGCCATTATTGTCGTAAAGATAAAAAAAGATATTACCAGATGTGTCAGACTTTCTAACTAAAAGTCCCATAGAATCATATTCCAGGACAGTTTCTGAATTATTAGGATCAACGAATGTAGTTAAAAAATTCTGTTTAGTAACTTCTATTCGACATTTTTGACCTCTAGCAGTTTCTATAGTCTGGAGACCGTTTCCTGCATCTCTCAGAAAAGACACTTTATTGCCGGATGTGTCGGTAATGGCACTTAGTTTGCCAAAACTGGTATTGACATTATACAGAAACGTATAGGTGGATTTACCGGTCAAGATGTTTCTGGTAGAAACGTGTTGGCCATATTTATTAAATATATATAATTCGTGATGATCCGGATAGGCTATTTGGAATTCCATCTGATCGTCTGCGGGTGGTAAATACGGCACAGCAGATAAGATTCTAAGTGAGCCTTGGTCTGCTATGTGCACTACATTATCAAATGTCACGGTGACCGATGTTACAGATATCAAGCGTGTATCCACAGCTAACATTCCTTCTTCTTTGCCAGTAATGCAGGTGCAGTTTTGCCACTGGCAGTCGCACATATCTTCCCTTCCAGCAAAATGCGCCAAGTCACCATCTGCTGTTAAAGTTCTTATTCTGTAAACGTTCCGATCGTCTACTTCTACTATGTACATTACTCCAGTAGGTCCAAATGCGAAGCTGACCAGTGACCTGAGTGCAGAATCACCCGTGACTCTTGGTCTTTGATCAGTTTCGTCTTGAGGTTTGCAATAAACTGGATGACCAGCTACAACCATGATTCTTTTATCTTTTGTTAATTTTAAAACCATATGATCATCAATAAAATATAAACAACCATCTAAGGGACTAATAGCAAGATCGGTGGGCCATCGTAATTTTGCCTGAAATAAAAAAAAATACTTATTAATTTTTTAAATTCATAATTTGATAAACTCTAAGGGACTAATAGCAAGATCGGTGGGCCATCGTAATTTTGCCTGAAATAAAAAAAAAAAATACTTATTAATTTTTTAAATTCATAATTTGATAAATTATTAATTCTGATTGATGGGAATATTCAATATTTATAAATTATTGATTTATTCTATTTTTTAAGACAGAAATTTTTCTACTAAGTTTGACTAGTCAATAAAATTTCTAAAAATAAAAAAAAAATTATCTTATGAAGTTTTTGTTTTGTATGCTTTTTATACTTTTAATCAAATAATTATTTTTTATTTTGCAAAACGGTTTTGTTTCTAACTTTTTTTATTTTATTTAATATTTTTTTAACAGTTCACTCAGAGTTAGAGGCTGAATATAACGTTTTACACTGATTAAAAAAATCTTCATAGAAAGACGAATCAATTGATTTAATTAGACTAATTAATTAATTCTTGAAATTAAGCGAAATGACAATCAACCTCTTCTATAGTTAAAGTTCCAGAACAGGGCATTGGCCTCCATTGTTTCTTATACTGGTGATCCCCAATCAATGTATGTATCACTCCTCTACTATCAACCATACGAATGTTAGGTCCATCAGCAAAATATAAAGTATTATCCACAGCAACTGCCATACCTAAAAAGAATAAATAAAAAAATATATGTAACAAAATTTATTATAATATTATAGAAAAAAAAGAGATTGATTTTGATGTTACAGGGCTTAAAATAATATCTAAAAGCAATCAATTGAAATTACGGAAGAAGTTTGTTTATTTTTATCTAGCAATAAAAGTCCTCTGCCATCATATTGAAAAAGTACTTTGCCTTTAGGATATGAAAGGCGAGCTTCTAAGGCAGGCTTTTCATCTCCACAATTGTCTTTGTCTCTAGGAAGGCATCTCTCGCCACTTCCGACTACAACATCGAAATTTGAGTCAGGATCGTCAACTTTATCCAAAGAATGAATACGAAGAATCCTATGACGTTCGGGATCGGAAATATACAGATGACCATCAGTTGGACTAAGTGTCAAATGATATTGTGCAGACATCTCTGCAGTTCTGTTAAAAAAATTATCGTTAATAAGTTTATTATTTAAATCTTAAAATTTAATTATAGATACATTTTACATGATACTTATAAAATTTTATAATTATTTTTTTATTCAGATTATTTCAAATGCATTTATATATTTTTTTAATTTTTACGAGTCAATATCTGTTTTATATTCCGAATTATACTAGTACTGAATAGTTTAAATGCATTTTTCTTGGAAACTTTCATTTGTTTACACGATATATTGATTTTAGAAGAGAGACGAATATTACAACTTTTATCCTACCTTAACAACAAATTCTTCTTTTGTTTCACATTAAAATATTAAATAAACTTATTTCGTTTCTTATTTATTATTATTTTTTTTTAAAGTTAAATTTGAAATTAGAGTTTTTACCTTTAAAAGTTTTGAAGTGCTATCTCATTTCATTAACTCTCAACATTTTCTAAATGGTATTATTCTAATTTCCTAATTTGTCCCTCAATACATCAACCGACGATCTGTATATAAGGTTAATTATTTAACGTACTTTTTCTCGCTCACGTTTCCGTTTTCTTTCACTTCTAATTTCCTGCCAGATGTTAGATGACTAATAAAGTCACGAATTTTCTATCCAACTTCCGAATCATCACATATATTGTAACTTACGGCAACGTATTTTATAGTAATGTCTGACCTCATTATAGAAACTCATTACTTCAGCTATTTTTTTTTTTTTTTTAATTTCCATTTATGTTATTCAATTTTCAATTTTGTTACTATAAATTTCATACTTTAATGCATCTTCGGGCATTTTATGGTAACTTCAAAATCTTTAAAAAACGATCATTAAATGTGTATCTGTTTGAAATAACCCAGAAATCTGCAAATTGAACAATAAAGATGCATTTTTGTTTAAGTATAACAGTGTTATCCTTCTTTCCAAATATGACATTTATCGCTAACTTTGTTTTTGTATCATGAAGAAAATTACGTTCTATATATATAAAACACCATTTTTTATTATTTTTTAGATTTATTTTTAAATGCGTAAGTTATCTATAATGAATGGCATCATTTTATCTGCACTCTCTTCCAATTTTAATGAATCGTTAATTAAAAACAGGATAGAAAATCATCTAAAGTTCCATAACCGTGCTTTAATTACATTATGATATAAATTAGGATTATTATTTTAAAATTGATTGTTAAAATTTATAGTTTACTTATACAGTATATAGATTGCTGAAAATCGATATTCGGCGTATAATTAGGTTGCAAAAAATCTGTAGCTTTAAAATAATTATTAAAAACAATATTTTTTCGCCTAATTTATCGAAGGTGTTAAATAATAATTAAATTTTATGATAGCAGTATTATTTTTTAAAACATTTTTATCGTTAGTGACAAAGTTTACCTCATTCTAAACACTGTATATACTTGTCCTGTGGGTGTAACCCTTCTCACCAGATTATAATCTCCAACATAAACACTTCCATCAGGCCCACTGGTGAGTGCCACTGGAGCCAGAAGCTTGCTTTCTCTGGCCAAACCGTTGCAATCGAGACAAAAAAGAGATCTCTGTTCTCCAGTTCCCATTAAAATGGATATAACTCGAGGCTGCTGTCTGAAGTATATCGTCGTTCCATCTCCCTTCTGCATCACACCTGAAGGGATATATTTCATTATAAATTAAGCAAAACAAAAGACTTAATCCTAATGTAATGTTTACTTTGGATTTCGTTAAGTTTTCTTAATTACAAAATACTCTAATTTAATCTTACTATGGTGTAGTTGAAGCTAACAAAGTTTCACTCGTTATAACACATTATAATCAGGTCAAAACCTTTTAATTTTAAACTAAATCTTTCTAACTCGTTTACACGTGTTTAAAAATATATATATAGGCATAAAAGTTTACTTATTCATCGGTAATATTTCCTTCCGGTTTAAATATAATCAAAGCAAACTTTGCAGAGTATGAAAAAATTATTATGTGACATTATGATTTAAATGATCTTTAATTAAACGCTTTTCGTTATTTATTCTAGGTAACAAGACGATTAAATGTGTTTATCGAATTAAAATATGATTAAAAATTAAAACACCAAGTTTCTCTTAATCAAATTTTGTAATGGGCAAGAAGAAAAAAACTCGTTTTGTTGACAATCCATAAAAAATACATTCCGAGCTTAGTTTGAATTTGGGTAATTCATCATACTTAATTGGTCTTTTATCATTTTACAGCGTTGAAAACTATTAAGAAACCAGTTTAAAAGCTTTCGACTTAAAAAAAAATGTCATAACCGATCGGCTTATCATTCATAATATTCAATAAAAGGTATGATAAATAATAAGCACTAGAGATAATATGGATAATAAGCTTTACGATAATGTCAAAAACTGCTACTGTTTACCATAAAATGTTTGAATTACAATAAGAAAGATAGATCGCATTCATATTCCAAAAATGTGTTTGCTGTCAGAATGGAAACTTTAAGATGAATAAGAAAATGGAAGAGGAAATGAAATTTAATATATTTTCAGAAATATATATATATGTGTGTGTGTATGTTCTCATATACTGAATACACATATATATATATTTTGGAATGGTAATAAGAATTGAAAAAAAAAAACTAATACAGTTGTTTGTGCAAATACTTTATACTCTGTGACCGGATACAAATTTTTCTGTTTTAGTGAGAAAATTTTTTTGTTTCTTAATATTTCTATTTTGCAAATAGTATTACTTCTCGTCCTAAAATATGTATGAAGAGAACAGGAAGAAAACAAACAAGAAAGCATTTATTATTAAGAAAGGAAGGATAGTTTACACAAAAATATGATATTTGTTATGTAAACAGAATTCAGTCATTTATTAATAAAATATGCTTCATGTACATGATAGATTGATAGGAAAGTTAAAGTATTAGTATAGGTTCCAAGAGATAGAGATAATAAAATAAAGAAATCTTGCTTTGATTGACATTTAAGAAAAACATAAACATCAATTTTCTTTACTTCAGTTAAATTTTTATACTTGTCGATATTGTTAACTATACAGGCAATGCATATATAGAATATATATCAATCTTAAAGAAGAAAAAAAATTATTTATTCCTTTCAGATTGAGTTTTAAAGTTTAATATTTAGAAAAAAAAAATTATTATAGATAATTACTATAATTGCTTTTTAATGATTTTTCTTTATTTGTAAAATTATTTGCAAGTATTTTTATGTTTGTTTTATAGAATAAAAACTATTATTATTATTATTATTTTTTACAGATTATTCCCTCAGGAAATTCGTCATAAAATATAAGTTATGACATGTTCCAAAATTTTATTATAATAATTAAGAATTTAAGAAGATAAGAAAAATTTTTAATACGGGTTTAAAAAAATTAAAATTTATTACTTTTAGCAACAAAATAATTAATGTTCGATTGAAAATATAAATAAATAAATAAATATAAAAGTCAATTCTGGTTTTAATAAAATATGAAGTTTAAATATATTTATTTTTCTACCGAAACACATAAAAAATTCATAAGGATAATTTTTTTTACGCTCACCTTCATGAAAATTGTATCTGTGGTGTATATCCAAATTCCATCCTCCCAATTCAGAAATATCCATATCGTATCCACGTAATGTAGTCACATGTGCTGTCCACACAACTTTTTCACATTCCAGATATTCGTATCCAACAAATACTTTAAAATATATAAACATTGAAATTAAAGTACATCGTTAAAAATGTATATATATATTTTTTTTCTTCCCACTTCATGTTTTTTTATTTTTTATTTTAACTCTATCTAAATTTCTTATTTCTAAACTCGTTAGAATTCAATCAGAAAAGTCATTAACAAGAATGACATGCTGAAAATGTTAAATTATTCTTAATGGTTTCGATTTTTATAAATGAAAAAGTGATATTTAATCGGTGAATAAATATGATTTCTTCTTTTTTTTTTTTTTCTTTACATTAAAAATTTAATGTCGCACAACATTTTCTAATTGTAATTATTCTAATTCCTCATATAAAGATTTTTTGCATAAATTTATAAATAAAAAAACCATTAAAAATCTTGAGAAATTCTTTAATCTCTCTCATATAAATATACAGTATATATATATAAGATTCAAACACTCCATTTTAATATATAAAAATATATATATAGATACAAAAACAGATCAGAAAACCATATATGTGGTAAAAAAAAAAAATAATATTAAATTGAAATTCGTTGCAAAACCGATGCAGGTGATTTTGAAGTTAAAAATGAAGCGCTTCTTTACTAAAAAAACATACAAACATCGCAAAATCGATTGACTAACAAGCCGTCTTATGGTAAGGAAAGAACTGTTGACTCAATATAGTAAAGTGTGCTGTGGTATCATTATATCACCCGCTGGAACTAAATGACTGGCTGTTTCTGAGCATTCTGTGCACTGGGAAATGGTTTACAACAGATTGAACTGATGGTGTGCAGGTAGCTGAGGTTGTCTTCAATGCTGTTTGACCGCAGTTGGTAAACCGCTTCGCAGCCTGTAAATTATTTAATAAATGTTCCGTATAGGTACATTTTTATATATCTATAATACGAATCGTAATTAAGCTGGAGTGACGTTTTGAAGGCACAAACGACGTCATTCCAATAGAATTTAAAAAAAAAATCTGGTGTAAATGGAAGAGGTTTACGAAGATAGAAAACGGTTGATTAACTCAATTTTAAGTAATTCGAGAATTTTTGTTGAAGCATTATATTAGAAAGTTTCGCAGCACCGAAATTCTAGAGTAATTTGTTCTATTCATCGCGTGCTTCATTACTTGTATTTACTGCACAATTGATTTATCGCTTTAGTTATAAATTTTGAATTGCTGAATTATGTGCTAGAGAGAACGTTGTAATAACTTTGATAAACACATCATTTGCTCAATGATAAATTTTAAACCTGCGTCTTTCTTTAATTATAATGCACAAAATTAATTAAATTACAACTTTGAAAGTAAACTTTCATACCTTTAGCAGTTGTTAATCCGTAAACTTTTTGTTTGTATATATTTCTTTTATTCCAAGCGTAAGTGTATTTGATATCTGGATCGGCTTCAAATATCTTCTCGAATAGAATTCCATCAACGATTATCTTTAAGTAAACCAATTTTAGCGATTTTGGTATCGAAGATGATGTCAACTGAAGATGGATAGTGGAGAGATATCCCTGGGCATGACTGCTGTGGTATACTAAATGCAGATCAGAACCGGGGATTGATAACGTCTCCTGAAGGACCTAAACAGCAAAGAATATTATTAAAAAATAAGAAATTGTTTATTTTTCTTGTAAAATGTGAACGAACCTGAGTTTCGGCCAGTATTGCACTACTGTCAGTGCATCCTCCCTGAGAGACTGGCTTCCAAGTCTGATAGACGATTGGTTTCATGGTGTCATAATCGTGCACGTGACAAGGTTCCTGTTGGTCATTCTTTTCGCTCTCGGGTAGTGTGTCCACCAGAGCAGACATTACTACTGGATTCATGACCACTATTTCGTTCCAGGGAGCCAAAATAGTACGTTTGATTGGATGGAAGGGGTTGCGTTGGAATTGTAAAGTCACTGCACCACCTCCATTTACTAATATGTCAAACCTTAAAGGAGAAAAAGACTTGATTTATGTAATTTATTCTCTTTAATGCTTAGAATAATTTAAAGATAAGAAAGAGGAATAAATATTTACGTGTTTGTGATATTTATATGCTTGGAATGGATGTTTGTATTTATTATATATACAATATTAGGCTATTTAAAAAAGTATATCAAATATTTTTTGTTATAAAAAGAATATTTCTGAAAATATATTAAAGTTTTCTAGACATGAAATAAAAATATGAGTTGGGCATGTTTATTGCTGTAATTATGCAAAAATACTTGATAACGATTAATTAGAAGTATGTAAGAAAATTTTTTGTTTCAGATAATTCTAGATCGAGTAAAAAGAACAAGATTCCCCTCAGGCAACCAAAGAGTTAATTATGAAGTGTAACTTTAATCGGATTTTAATTGGTTTCTCGTAAGAGTTTAGAGATACGAAAACTTAGATAAAAATCCAGAAAATGACAAAGAATCAGGCGATAAAAATAAGATGCAGTTCTAAATTCCAAAAAATATCAAATACAAAGAAGAATATTTTTTTGTTATTTTTTTAATTTAATCTTTCATTTAAATTAAACACGTGGTTGTTGATTTAATTTAATTTAAATAACTTTTATAAGTTTTCTAATAGAATTCAAACACCTGTTTTAAAGAAGAGATTCTCTCAAGGGTGAGGAATTGTCTTTATAGTTACATTTATACGAATTTTTTTTTTTTATAATTAAAAAAAATGAAGTTATATCGATTCAGTTTTGTTATTTGGCAACGATTCCCGTGTAAAATTTTTAAACGTTAGTACTTAAAAATCAATGAAGAAATTCTCTTCGGGGGATAACGATAGCCTCTTATGATGTCTTAATGCCGCGAGAGATGAAATTCATCTTGGATTGAAAAGTTTATAATATTAGTTCAATTTAGGAAAGGAGAGGAAAAAAAAGAAAAATATTTACCACCCATCTGCTCTTGTCAGAGTAAAGCCGAATTGAGGATCTGTGGCAACGCTAACTCTAATACCCATAATCCCACTTCCTTCACGGTTCAACACTTGGCCACGTAAGACAGCCACACGACTGAAAGAACAACAGGGTTTTGTATGAAATTCCACTAGATTGCGATGGAATAAGATCATCCTAAGACATATTTTTTTCTTTATTTTTATTATTATTTTTTCTTTCTTTAAGTAATACTATGTCTTCTCTTTTTTTATCTTTTTTTTAAACATTACATTAACATTACGAACATTAAAATTATTTTATAAAAAAAAATAAATAGAATACAGTAAAAAAGTATTTGAGAACAATAAAACATGCAAACGTGACAGCTCCATGCATGCTTTTTTCGTTGTATTCAGGGAATATATACGTATATTGATATACATATATATTTGGAGGAAAAAATCTGATGCTGTGAAGAAAGCAATATAGTGAATCAATATGCATAATAACAACAACATTCCATGTTATGTGAATAGTGCCAACATGCATTTCTCTATTTATATTACAATATAAATACAGTTCGTCGATTATCCTAACTACTAGCATCCAATTCTATGAAGAAGAGGAAAGTAGGAAACTACAGAAGTATATAATATGCAGACTACTACCGTTAACACAAAAGGAAACACATAAATGATTAGGTTTTTAGTTAGTTGCAGTCTGCATGGCACATCCACTAAAGAAAGATATATATATATTTTTTTAATTTTACAATATTCTCTGACAATAGCTCAAATATGGAAATTTATAAAAAAAAAATA